>JAQQPU010016756.1:224-19520 GCA_029168905.1 Artemia sp. Kazakhstan ARC1039 | reverse complement strand
GTGTGTATGTAATTTTGTACATGAATACAGCTAATTTATCTCAGCTATTGAATAATAGCAAAATCGTCATTTTATTTTGAAATATTAAACCCCCAACTCTTAAAAATGTTTGGGAGGGGACAAAGTGTATTTCAAAATCCAATAAGCATCTTTTTTCACTAAAAATACCAGAAAGGGTATTTTCAATGAAAGTAGTAGAAAAGGTAATTTTCAAAATATTGGAGGGCCAAAAGAGTCTAGGGGGTGATATCACTGATTAGTGCTACCTAAGCATCAGTGGTTAATTTGTCGAACTTCCTTTTTTCTTATGTTGAACTATTATGACCAACTATTGAAGATTTCAGCTACTATGTTTGGAAAGCAAAAATGAAAGATACGAACCCAACAGAGGTAATGAAAGTTCAGTGGGTGATACAGAGGTGAGAGTTCAGTGGGATAGGCTAGTAAATAATGGATTGAGAAGCCAAAGGGGAAATGAAAGATGAGTAATAAGGGTTAAGGAAATGAAGTAGGAAGATAATGAAAGATTTAACCATTTGGTATTTATTTGTAAAGGTGGAGTATTTAATTTATTTCTTATTTTTTTATTTATTTATTTTTTTTTGCTTTTTTATATTCTTTTTTTGGGGGGACGGGGGTAAAAGTGAAATACATATCGGTGGATATAGAGGTTGATGAAAAAGAATATAAAAGTGTAGTTTAAGGTCACAATGGAAGGGGTGCCCTAAGGGGGAAGGGCAGCCTGAGATATCGGATGAACCTAAAAATTATAAGAAAATTGAAATGTAGTGTACCTCCATTTTTGTACCCTGGTATATTCTGGAATGCTCAGTTTTTATAAAATATTAATAAATTTAATTTTTTTAAAGAAGTTATTTTTATTAAGAAAAGAGTAGGTGACATTAGATAGATTTTGAGATATTTTTAAAGAAAATTTAAAGGTCACCGAGAGGAAAAATAAAAAAAAGATATTGAAGATCGGTTATGCTATCCTTATTATTTTTTTTTTTCGTTATAGTTGTTGATAAATTCATCAATAGTATGCTGAACTTGTTTTTTTGAATTTGCAAAATTGGCATTATGCAATAAAGTTTTCAAAGACTTGAATTTTGTTAATACGCCATGTACCTTACCATGTCTTTTTGTAGCTTTCGATCAATAGATAAATCTTTGTATTTATGTTGTATTTTTTCGCCCTAGATCAGTTTTGTTCAAAATACTTACATATATTTATTTGCTTATGAAGAAAATATACATTTTCAAAGAAATCAAAATGCTCTTTATACTCTCCTTTGCTTCTATTTCTCTGAAGTTTGTTAAAAATACATTTATTTATCCTACATAACTTAAATAAGTACTATAGTGAAGAAAGAATAAACCTAAGAAATATAAATAAAATATAACTCTAGCCTCAGAAATAAGCCCTATTATACGACTACTCTTTATCGAGAGCTAATTTTATTGCTCCTCATGGGCAAAGCAGTTACTGAGATCCACTTCCCTTAAAAGGAAGAAGAACAAAATGTATGTTGCCAAGCTTAGCGTACATTTTCTGTTAATATGGTCTAATAAAAGTTGATTGGAAACCTTACCATTAAAATAAACACTATTCCTCTAAAGACTGTTTGACATATCTTTTCTTGGCTCAGAATCTGTCACTGAAAGATTGTATCTTGCTAAAACCCCTAAAGAATTAATCAATAGACTTTCTATTCACCTAGAATCAGTAAATGTTTTCAAATGTATATCTGAACTTTTTAATAAGTAATGAGCTATGCATAGTCGACTAATTAGACAAGTAAATTAACATTGTGGTAAAATTTAGTAAAGCACCGATTATCTGTGATTTGACATCAACAGCAGCAGAACTGTTTGATAAAAATTATGATAATTTGGAAATTATGGCTGTTACAGTGCATCATCAAGTCTTAAACAACTGATGGGACATTGATTCTTGTACTCAGCAAAGAGCTGAAAAACTATATCCGGTGCTCCAATCATCATTCATTGAGGATGGATCACGAATTCATGTAGGTAAGGGAAAAGTAAGTCGAAAATTAAATGAAACACAATTTTAATATGCGCCCACACACTGAACTTGCATGTAGATTCTATTTTTATAACTTTCTTATTTCACTGAAAGTGAACAATTAGCTCCTGACCCACCTCAAAACGCCTCTTTTGATGTTTCTCCTTGTTCTACCTTATGAGCCCTTTTTTTCGGGACGTGAGATTTGGTGTTTTGATGCCTAGCATCAATCACAAGAATAATCTAAGAAAAATCTAGAATAATCTAGATTATTGAAGAATTATCTAATATCTAATGATATCCTAATAACAGATTTTCAAGAATAATCTAATTTTGTTGTCCCTGCTTTTTTTACGTTTAGTTTTAAATTCTTCCTTCACGCTTGACATCCATGCATATAACTAACTTAGCACGTTTACTCTTTTTTTGAAATTTAGTATTATTTATAATACATAGTCAAGGGTTCCAACTAGTTCAAATAGGCTAAAAATTTGGCTTCTGTAAGTTATGCTTCCTATTGTTTTTTTTTCTATTTCAAATCCCCCAAAAATACAGAATAAAACATTTCATGTTTTTAATTAACAACATCTATATCAATAGTTCCTATAATGGATTGTTAAAATTGGTAGACCGTGTGTTTTAAGTCTATATTTTTCTTTGAATCTCCTAAAAAACAGAATTTTTTTTGAAATTTATCTACTTCAAGGGACGAATGCAAATATATCGAGAATCAGGACGTCATCGAGTCGGGGTGAATTTTATGCAGCTACCAGTGAACTGTCCGTACAGAGGACATGTGTCCAACTATCAACATGGTGGAGAAATGTGGTTCAAATATGATGACACAGGGAAGCCAATTTATCATCCTAACAGTTTTGGTGGGCCTAATCCTGATCCAAAGTATAGAGAACTACCCATTGAAATTTCCGGAATGATTGACAGGTGATATGTCTTTGATGATATGTTGTGTGTGACTTTAATACATATGTAAGTCTTGACAAGATCAGATTAGTATTTTTATATGTCTGAAGCTACCTCAAAAGATATCGGAGGGCAACCAGCTCCCCCCCCCCACAAACGCTTTTTTCCAAATGCATCTGATAAGAATTTAGAGACAGCTATTTTGTTAAAAATAGTTCAAAGATCATATAATAAAAATCTTTGTGTCGACACAACCCCCCAGGACCCGGGAGCAGGAGTTGTAAGTTATGCCCTAAGGGCATGTATGGCTCTTATGAAAGGTGTGCTCGTATAAACTTCATAGAGGGCTCATTTGATTGGAAGTTGAAAGTTCTAGTTCACTTTTTAAGAGTCAAGAGAGAATAGAGTGCACCTAGGCTGTCCCCCCTCCACATCCTTTTTTCCTCAAACCCATCCGATAAGAACTTTGAGATAGCCTTTTTTTAAAAAATAGTTCAAAGACCATATAACGAAAACTCCGGGGTCGACACAGCCCCCCAGGGCCCGAGGGCAGGCGTTGTAAGTTATGCCGTGGGGGAATATATAGTTCTTATTGAAGGGATTCTCGTAAAAACTTCAGAGAGGGCTCATTTGCTTGGAAATTGAAAGGTCTAGTTCAGTTTTTGAGATTATAAAGAGACTGGAAGTAAACTAGCCCCCTCCCCCCTCCGCCATTTTCCCCCAAATGCATCCGATAAAAAATTAGAGATAGCCATTAAGTTAAAAATAGTTCAAAGGTCGGATAAAAAAAAAACTCTGTCAATACAATCCCCTAGGGCCCAAGGGAAGGTGTTCTAAATTATTCCCTAAGGGCATGTATGGCTTTTACCAAAGGTGTGCTCGTATAAACTTCATAGAGGGCTCATTTTATTGGAAATCGAAAGTTCTACTTCACTTTTTAAGAGTCAAGAGAGTTAAGGGCAACTAGCACACCCCCAGCCCTTTTTCCCCAAACCCATCCACTACAAATTTTGAGATAGCCAGGGTTTTGAAAATTTTGATTTGATTGGAACTCGATAGTTCTAGTTCCCTTTTTAAGATTCAAAAGATATCCGAGGGCAACTATCCCCCCCCCCCACACACAAACCCTCTTTCCCCAAGCCCATCCAATAAAATTTTTATAATAGCCATTTCAATAAAAATAGTTCAAAGGTCAGATAAGAAAAATTCCTGTGTCGACGCAACCCCCCAGGGCCCGGAGGCAGGCGTTATGAGTAATGCTGTAGGGGCATACATAAATCTAATGGAAGGGATGCTCATATAAACTTCGAAGAGGGTTCATTTGATTGGAAATTGAAAGTTCTTTTTCACTTTTTAAGAGTCAAAAGAGATCAGAGGACACGCCGTAAATGCATCAGATAAAAATGCTAAAAATAGTTCAAAGTTCAAATAACAAAAAACTCCGGTGTTGACACAGCCTCCCAGGGCCCGGGGGTAGGCGTTGTAAGTTATACCCTGGGCGCATATATGATTGCTATGGAACGGATGCTCGCATAATTTTCATAGAGGGCTCATTTGATTGGAAATTGAAAGTTGTAATTCACTTTTTAAGAGTCAAATGTGATTGGAGGGCAGCTAGCCTCCCCCCACACTCCATTAATTTTTTCCTAGAGGCACTTCATATAGAAGGGGTCGTCATATAACTTCAAAGGGGGCTCACTCGATTGGAAATCGAGAGTTCTAGTGCTCTTTTTAGAGTCAAAAGTGATTGAAGGGCATCTAGCCCCTCAAGCTCTTTTCCCCCAAATACATCTGATAAAAAATTTGAGGTAGCCATTTTGTTAAAAATAGTTCAAAGATCATATAACAAAAACTCCTTTACGTATGGACATTTCGTTAAAAATAGTTCATAGGTCAAATAAGAAACTCCTTTGTCGGCAGCCCTACCTCCCCCAGGGCCCGGGGCAGGCGTTGCAAGTATTGCTCTGGGGGCATTATATGGTTCTTATGGAAGGTATGCTCGTATAAACTTCGGAGAGGGCTTATTTGATTGGAAATTGAAAGGTCTAGTTCACTTTTAAAGAGGTAAACGGTACCGGAGGGCAACTAGCCCCCCCGTCTACGCCCTTCTTTCCTCAAACTCATCCTATAAGAACTTTGAGGTAGCAATTTTTTTAAAATAGTTGAAAGATCATATAATGAAAACTCCGGGGTTGACACAACCCCCCAGGGCCCGGAGGCATGCGTTGTAAGTAATGCTCTGGGGGAATATATAGTTCGTGTAGAAGGGATGCTCGTATAAACTTTGGAGAGGGCTCATGTGATTGGAAATTGAAAGTTCTCGTTCACCTTTTAAGGGATCTGATCTCTGTTTTCAAAAGAGATCGGAGGGCAACTAGCCCCCCCTCTCCATGCTCTATTTTCCTCACACCCATCCGATAAGATATTTGAGAGAGCCGTTTTTTATAAAACTAGTTTAAATGTCAGATAACAAAAACTGCGGTGTCGACACAACCCCCCAGGGCCCGGGGGGCAGGCATTGTAAGCTATGTCCTGGGGGGGCAGGCATTGTAAGCTGGTTCTTATGAAAGGGATGCTCGTATAAACTTCAGAGAGGTTTCATTTGAATGGAAATTAAAAGCTGTAGTTCGTTTTCTCAGAGTGAAAAAATATTGTAGGGCAACTATCCCCTTCCACTCTCAACGATTTTGGGATTATTGGATAGATAAACCCATCCGACAAAAATTTGAGGTGACTATTTTGTTAAAAATAGCCAGCCCAACAATGTGATATTAAAAGTCCGGGGTCGACACAACCCCCCAGGACCCAGGGACAGGCATTTGAAAATTATACTCTGGGGACAGATATGATTCTTATAGAAGGGATGCTCGTATAAACTTCAGAGAGGGCTTATTTGATTGAACATAGAAAGTTCTAGTTCACTTTTAAAGAGTCAAAAAGAGACCGAAGGTTAATTATCCCCTCCTCACACCCTTTTTCCCCAAACATATCCGATAAAAATTTTGAGATAGCCATTTTGTTAAAAATAGTTCAAACATCAGATAATAAAAACTCTGAGGTTGACCCAAACCCATGCTTTCACTTTGATATTGTTACTTTGATAAACACTTGATTTTTTTAATTTTGATTTTGAAATAAGGAACTTTTAAAAACTTGAAACTTTTTGCAATCAAGAACAAAAAAAAATGAATTTGAAAAAGCTTTCCAAAAAATAAGTTTTTCAAGGAAAAGTAAAGGTCATTTTAAACTTATGCTCAGCAGATACAAATACCTGTTAAAATTCAAACTGAAAAGACCAGAAATTATTATTAAAGAATAAATGAAACCAAAAACGAACAGAAATTAAATAAACAATCATAGCAAAAAACATACAAGTAATAATATAAATGAATAAATAGATCTTAAAGTGAGTAATGCTTAGATTGAATATGAAAATCAAGCTTAAAACGAAACAAATATATTTTGCTATTGAAGTATAAATGAAACTTAAAACAAACAGAAATTAAATAAACAATCAATGCAAACAAACAAACAATAGATATTAATGTAAATGAATAAATAAATCTTATAACGAGTGAAACTTAAAATTAAATATGCAAATCAAGCTTGAAATGAACAAAAATCACTACAAACAAGAGTTTGGGTATCACCTCCTTTTCTCATTGTAAAAGTCTAAAACCTACTGTGTCATTGGCGCTTTACTGAAAACCAATTTTATGACAAATATCTTCTTTTGCACTTAATATTGAAAATAAACATTAAAAGAATAGTAAAATTTTGAACTGATGAGCTTTCAGAAATTAATGTGATTATACATCAAATATTCAGTTTAATTTATTAGCTCTTTTTAAAGTTGTTCAAGACGAATATAGTTTACTACAAAGAAGAGTTCGGATACTGCCTCCTTCCTTAACTGTAAAAAAAATTAAATAAAAAAAGTTTTTTAAATTGAAAGTAAGGAGCGACATTAAAACTTAAAACGAACAGAAATTATCCCGTATATGAAAGGGGCTGTCCACTCCTCAACGCCTCGCTCTTTACGCTAAAGTTTGACTTTCTCACAACTCTATTTTTTTAAACAATAAAAAACTTTAGCGTAAAGAGCGAGGCGTTGAGGAGTGGACAACCCCTTTCATATACGGGATAATTTCTGTTCGTTTTAAGTTTTAATGTCGCTTCTTACTTTCAGTTTAAAAAATTTGTTTTTTTTATTTAATTTTTGAACGTTTTTGAATTAATGCAGGTTTTGATATTGGCTCACCGTACATGAATAATTAAAACTAATTTTGCATATTAACTTTACTTTTATTTGGTTAAATGGTTTTCTCGAAACTTGTTTAATTTTATTTGCGAACGTTTTTGTTAGTAATAAATATACGTAACTTACGAATTAACTTACGTAACAAACTTCTATATTCATAGATTTTTAATACGTATATTAGGGGGTTTGCCCCCTAGTTAGTACCTTGCTCTTTAAGCTAATTTTCGAATTTTGTTTCAATTCTTTAAAAATGAACCCTTAATCACAAAGGCCGTTAATTAGAATAAATATCTCTTATGAAAGTACTAAAAAATCTTTTGCTTAAAGAGCGAGGTGTTGACTAGGGGGTGAGCCCAACCCTATACGTAATACTTTCTGTTCGTTTTATGTTTTGATGTTGCTCCTTACTTTCAGTTGAAAAACTTGTTTTTTTTTATTTAATTTCTGATCTTTTTCTTTAATAATGATGGGAAATCCCGCGCCCCCTTCATAGCAATGTCCCTTCCCCCATAAAAACTTCCTTCATGGAAAGATCCTCCCATATGACCCCCGACCCACCCCCCACCTACCAGTAAAGATCCCCCCTGAAAACGTCTGTATACTTCCCAATAACCAATATGTTAACATTGGGTAAAGTTCATAACTTTCAGCCCTCCCCCCGGGGACTTCGGGAGACTAAGTCATCCTAAAAGACATAGTTATCATATTTTCGACCATTTTGAACAAAATGGCTATATCAAAATTTTGATCGGGTGACTCTGGGAAAAAAATGAGCGTGGGAGGGGGCCTAGTTGCCCTCCATTTTTTTGTCACTTAAAACGGGCACTAGAACTTTTAATCTCCATTCCAATGAGACGTCTTACGATATTCTAGGACCCCTGAGTCGATACGATTACCCCTGGGAAAAAAAACAGAAAAAAACAAATAAACACGCATCCGTGATCTTTCTTCTTGCAAAAAATGCAAAATTCCACATTTTTATAGATAGGTGCTTGAAACTTCTACAGTTGAGTTCTCTTATACGCTGAATATGATGATGTGATTTTCATTAAGGTTCTACAATTTTCAGGGGGTCTTTCCCCCTTTTTTCAAAAATCAGCCAAATTTTCTCAGGCGCGTAACTTTTGATGGGCATACTGAACTTGATGAAACTTATATTTGAAATCAGCATTACAATCTGATTCTTTTGATGTATCTATTGGTATCAAAATTCCGTTTTTTTAGTGTTTCGGTTACCATTGAGCCGGGTCGCTCCTTACTTACAGTTCGTTACTACGAACTGTTTGATAAAAACCAAAACGCCTACAGCGTCATTGGCGCTTAACTGAAAGCGAATTATATTACAAATATTTTCTTTTCCAGTTCTTACAGTATTGAAAATAAAAATAAAATTACAATGAAATAAATTCTTGAACTGATGGATCTTTCAACAATTAATATCATTATACATCAAATATGCAATTTGAGTTGTTTATACTTTCCAAGATTGTTCAAGACGCATATATTTTAAGGTAGAGAAAGATCACGGTTGCGTTTCTTACGAAGATTAACACGAATTTGAGCACCCCCCCCCCCCTAAAAATGTATGCTTCCAATTCAGTTAACCTTTGTGTCGAAGCTACTCGCCTGGCATGGGCGTTCATTAGGGGGGGGGGGCAGGAGAGGGCACCAGCCCTCTTAAGGTAGAAAAAGATCACGGTTGAGTGTTTACGGTGTATCAATTTGTCATCAATTTTGTTTGAAACAAACTAACCTTTGAATTAAGATTTACACAAGACAAAACAACATCCCAACTCTCGGACGTAATCCAAGAACCAAAATCAAAAAGACCTTGACTTGTTATTAGGCGGTTTCAGTAAAACTCCAATGATATAGTAGGTTCTAGACTTTCACAGTGAGAAAAGGAGGTGATACCCAAACTCTTTTTTTTTTAATTAATTACAAAAACATGTCCACCTTTTTAATACTCTCTGCAAGATTTACTTTAAAAATCGAACTGGTGAATACAATTACATTCATTTTGCAACAAAAGTCTATCTAATTGCAAAAAAATCCGTCTAAGTTATTGGTACGTTTAGTTCAAGTGTTATGGGCTACTTTTTAGCTTTAACAGATAATGTTAATTAACAAAATATTGTCTTTTCAATTCAGGTTTATATATTAGAATGCTAATGATTATTTTTTTTGTGCAATATCTTGTTTTATTTTAATTATTACCTTTTATCTTCAAATGTTCCTAAATCCTTAGATCTTTCTTCTTTTCACTTTCCTATCTCTGTCTGTTAAACACTCTGGCCCTTGTCCAATTGACCCATGACAAACTGTTCTAAACAACCGTGAAGGAGTTTCTTATAGCCTTTTCGTTATTACTCCGCGCTTTTGGCTAAGGGGGCCTTAAGATAGGTTGTCTTTGTCGAGAACTAAATTATTTACCCCATAAACTTCTTCTCTATTATTACTTTACGATTAGATCTAATGTCCTTTCCATTGGAAAGTACGTATATTAATGAACTATTATTGGAAATCTGTTGGAGAGGTTTTCTCTTTTTTTTCACTATGTTTTTAAAGACAGATTATGAAATGCAAGAAAACTACATTAGATTGTTATACAAGAGTAGCTGAAAAGTGATATTCTCGGAAAAAGCTAGTAAAAAACTTTCTATTGAACCGTGTCTTGTTTGGGTTGTTTGAATGCATTCCAAACTAAACAGTTATGTGAATTGAATAGGCTAAATGTTTTTCAGGGCAATCAAGTAGGTTAATTAAAATTTTATTTGACTAAATTTAAATTTGATACATTTATGCAAGTCAAAAATATGTGGAATACCTCAAGGACAATAATCTACACTGGTAAAATTGTATTTTTGCTGATGACGGGGGAGGGCCTAATAACCCAATAACATGGGAATATTTGAAGTTGCGGAATAAATTTGGTAATTAGTAATTTTGAAAGATTGTCATTATTTAAGTCGTGCCTCTATTCGGAGAACTATATTTGATATAAATTGAGTTTTATCGAAACCCAAGCTTCGATATGGGTGACCGTCAAGTGTTTTCAATTTGGGCGTCCCGAAGGATTCTTTTCCTGTTATTTCTAATCCTTGCAAATGATCTTCCTCTCTATTAGCAATCAAATAGTGCTGTATTATTAATTCCACGATGATGCGGCATCAAAGATTAGAGAAAGGATGCCTACAATGCTGTTCGATAATTAAAAAGTAGATGTTATTATCATCGATCATAACATTTGATTTCATCGATTATCATCGATGTTACTATTTGATTAGTAACCTTACCTTTAACCTTAGATCCTCCAGCACCAATGATGGCGTATAGGGTATCTAAGAAGAGAATATCACTAGTCCTTAAGCCATGCCGCAGCCAGTGGCATCGTTGAGGAGGGGCAATGGGGTGGGTAGTTGCCCCCACTTTAAAACTGTTGTTCGTTTAAGTTTCAAGTTTCTCTTTATTTTGAGCAGATATTTTTTTATTAATCCATGTTCGTTTTTAACATAAAGAAAATTAGAAAAAATTTTGGTCCATTACATTTCATAATTTGATCCAAAATTAATATTTTTCCAAATATACCAAATATACTGTATATAATATAACTTTAAAATCTTATCAAGTAAAAATGGGAGCCTAATTAATGATAAAATTAAAAATGTATTATACTTTCTGTTTTGCCACATTTGCTAAAGTCAATTTTTATTCCCTGATGTTTAAGGTGATTTTACTTCCTAAAATCTATCAGTTCAAGATTAGGATCTCTTGTTTTAAAACTTTCAAAAGTCGAAATGAATGTACCCACTACATCTGTAAATAGGACAGAAATAGAATCATTAAAGAATAAGAAGGGAGATATACAGCGAATATAATTTCCTGAATGCAAAAGAAATAATTGAAAAGAATAAGACTTGGTGCTTTTTATAATAATATTTGCACTATAACTAGATAGGTCAAATTGGTTGTAGTTTGGTCCTAGAATATCGTAGAGGTGTATTCACTCCAGGAATCGTTTATTTGTATTAATTTTATTTCCAGTATTTAATTGAACCTCCAATTTTCTTATTTGCCACTGAAATGCCTAATAAGTGCTGATAACATCCTATTCCTTGCGTTCCGGATTCACATACTAATACAAACATATTGAAGTGTCTCTATGTACAATACCATGCTGACTTCCCAGTCACCATGCTGACTGACCAGCTCCAAAGAGTTGTAAACATGCTAAGAATTATGAATGAAATCAGTTAAATTTCACACAACACCAGTGCTACTTGTGGGACATTTATCTCTGCATCAGCATGCTGTAAGAAATGTCTGCCGAGAATAAAATAAAGCGAATTTAATGAAAATATGTATATTTTTCCGAGAATTTAGAAAATTTTGTGTGCATGTATAAACGGTACCAACAATTCCTCTTTTTCTATTGTTATCAATTTTATCATGCAGCACTAGGAGACTGGGCTTTGGTTGTGAAAGGACTCCAGAGGGGGGGGGGGGTTGAGGCTCCCCCCCTAACGTAGTCTGAAGTAGTGTAATTTACTTAATTAACGCAAGTGGCGTGCAGTGTAACCCCTTCTGTAAATGTTTAATCCCCCCACACCCTGATTTGCACAAGAAAAACTTGTGTGTAATTTTTATAGAGTTTTTTCTTTTTTTAAAACAAAGATACAAGGGGGAAGGCAATTTTCAAACTCTAGGAGTCAATTTCCCTTCCAATCAGCATCTCTGCTAATTTTTAATTAATTTAAGGTTTCTGCCACAATGAAGCCAAAAATTGTTCAGATTTTCTGGATATTCTTTGTCATACAATGCCCTACGGTTGCGTTAATAGTTCCAACTTTATTTTTCAGATACTTTCAAATTTAAAATACGGTCGCTATTTAAATGTGGGGAATATGTTCCAATATGATGTCATAATCTGTAGTAACACTTAGACTTATCCTGTATCTTTACTTAGACAGCTCTATTGTGCTGCCTATGATTTTTGTTTCAGCTTTATTTAGTCCGCTGATATCAATGCTATTTATTAATAGAAATCGACGAACAAAAAAAAAATCAATTAAAAAAAAATCATAGATAATATTTCAATAAATCACATATATTATAAATTTAGTACAACAAATTAAATCTCACAGAGTTAAAATCCATTCAAAATTACGAGCAAATGAATTGCGCGATACCCGGGGGTATTAGAAAAGAGCTTGGTTCAATTATGAAATTGAGCATCCTGTGATGGGTGTGGGGGTTGGGGAACTGGAGGGGAGTATGTGCTACAATATTAGTGGTAAATATGGCTAAAAAAAGCCGAGTGTATACCACATTCACTTTTGCCCACCCGAAAGCTTGTTTACGCTGTACTACTGTTTTCTGCAGCAGCTCATTGCTGACAATTTTAGTAAAAGCTAAGCACCAGCACTTATAATTATGATTGTTTAAGGTATGTTTATTTTTTATAACATTTGGTGTAATGTTTTTAGATTCACCAAGTCGCGTGTTTGTTAAATAGTTACTTTTCTTCACTACTGCTTGAATAGCACCTACTTCAGTAGCACACCCTCTTGCCCCCCCCCCCCAATATAAATACTGCAGCTACTTCCCTGGTCGTAGCCAACGGTGACAGTCTTCCTACTCCGGTACTGGGGATGTTTCAGACGTCCTTGCTAGTAAACTTTCTCTAAATTTCACTAAAACAGAATAAAATACATTTTCTTCAGGATTTTAAACTAAAAAGTCTCTAGTCTTACGAGCTACACTCTCTATTGGGGTGTTTTGTTGTGTTGTGCCATATCGTTCATTACCAATAGTTACTCTCTATACTTTCCTGCATGTTTTGAACTTCTTAATACCCTGTGCTATTTTGCTTTAAATATTAACATTAAAAGTTTCATTCCAATAAGGAAACATTTGAAAGGAAAGCAAAAAAGAAAAACAAAGTGCAATTAAAATCTTCCGGCTTGTTAAGACTCTTAGTTAAGTTGATAGAATCTCTTTGTTGCGGCTTATGAAATGTGCTCTTTTAGATACGATGTTGGAGCTTTGGAGGACAATTATAAGCAGCCGCAAATGTTCTTTGAAAAGGTATTGGACGAGGAAGCACGGGCACGTTTGATCGAAAATATTGCCGAGCATCTTCAACATTCATCGCCTAATATTCAAGTGAGCTCTTTTTCCTTAGCTTAGGTTACTTATTAAATTTGTGGGTGCAAGGTCCTGGCCTTCTAGAGAAGCCAGAATATGTTTGAACAATTTTCTTATATTTAAAAAGACATCCCAAGTCAGTTGAGAAATTTCAACCCACCGAAACTCAATCTGGCGCTATTGATTCCACACAGTTTGACATGATAAGACTTACTTCAGCAAAACTCAATCCAGCCAAAAACTACGCAAATTCAACCCAACAATACTGAATATCAGCAATCCTGATGTCTTTTCACAAAAGAATGATCTTCCGTCATTTAACCCCGTGCTAGTTATCTTGGTTAGCTAGTTATCGCTAGTTATCTTTTTTGTATCCCCGCGCTAGTTATCTTTGGTGAACCAGAAAATAATCTTGAAAATGGAAAGCCACTACAAGAAAGCTCTAATAAAGCTGTCGCATTTATTACTTTATCCATATATTATTTTATTTTTTCTTGGAAAAAATAAGAAAGAAGGCTCAGTCGTTAAAACACATTCCAAAATATTGCATAACTATTTTCAACCATTATTTTATATTTTGTGATTTCAAGTAGAGAGGTTTAAAGCCCTAATGAACAAAATTCTGCATTTGTTCTGAGAAGGATGACCACAGATGTGCGTTTACTTGTTTTTTTCCCATAGATTATTGCATCGTGCCGATGGTCCTAGAATCTCGGAAGGAGGCTCTTGTCCAACAGAAATTGAAAGTCCAGAGAAGCTTTCTTCTTCATTCCGCTCCCCATTGTTTTGCGATTCAATTAAATCCATATGTTTCGTTAAGTATGATAGCTATTGGTATAATAAAAATTGCATACTATTATGCAGTTTACTTGGTAGTGAATTTTAAAGAAAGAACCTGCTTTCGTATTTTTATTTGGAAAAAGGGAATCATAGATGGATAAAGTAATGTGACAGCTTTTTTGGAGCTTTCTTTTAGTAGCTTTCCGTTTTCAAAACATTATTTATCTAGATTGATTCAAGGATTAGCTATCTAAACAAGTGCGAATAAAAATAAAGATGTTGCACGTGGCATAACGTCTGGATTTCTCAAGATAAATAGTGCGGGGATAAAAAAAACATAGAGACACGTAAATGATGGTAGATTAGTGTTTGGTGAAAAGATATCAGGATCGCTAGTATTGAGCCTATATGAGAGCTCGCTTCTGCATTTGAGCACATAAAGCTTTTTTAAGCACAATTTAATACGAGTTTATCAAACTGGCCTATAAAAAGTAATTTAGTATTCACTAGCCCACAGATTTATGAAAGTTTCAGAATTAATTTTTGTTCTTACAGAGTTTCGTCCTTAACAAAACAGTCCCTAACAAAGCAGTTCGATACCACAGATTAACTGATGAAGAGTGACTGGCCGAGGGCTAAGGGATTAGGCGCTAAGGGGTTCATGAGCCCATCTCTAAAACAGGATCAGTTCTGTTCGTTAGCGTTTTAATGTTGCTTTTTACGATCATCAGAAAAAGCTAGTTAATTAAATATAATCTTGTATAAAACCTTTGCTTATCGTAAATTCCTAGGAGAAAAGTCATTTACAACTAATTTTATCACGAGAACTTAACTCTATTGGCATAGCTGTCAAGCTAAGTCCCCAAAACTGGCTTAGAATAAGATACTTATATAGTATTTTAGGAAAGTACCTAGTGATTTTAAGAAAACCCTACTTAAACTCCTGTATAAGAAAGGTAATGAATGTGAGTGTGGTAATTATAGAGGAATTAGCCTGGTTTATGTAGGTGACAAGATGCTTAGTATGATGATACTTTTTAGATTCGGAGATGCTGAAGAGAAAGATTTAAGAGAAGAACAGTGCAGTTTTAGGAAGGGTAGAGGACATGTCGACCAAATTTTCCCTCTTAGGTTAATAATTGAGAAGTTCCTGACTTACCAAAAATCTTTGATCTTCAGTTTTATAGAATTCGAGCAAGCTGTCGATTCTGTTTATAGAAGAGCTTTAGCGAAGGTATTATCCCTGTATGGTATACGAGACAAATACATTAAAGTAATTAGTGCTACGTACGTGAATAAGACTGCTGCGGTAAAGGTAGGAAATGAAGTTAGTAGCTGGTTTCGTATTAAATCAGGAGTTAAACAGGATGGACTTTTATCCTCCTTTATATGGATAATTTTATTGGACTTTGTCTTAAGGAGCACAGGAAAGGCAATGGGAGAAAGCGGAATCAAATGAAGAGGAAAAACTTCCCTGGACTTAGATTATGCTGATGGTTTAAGCAACATAGATGAAAGTGAGCAAAATGAGTGAAATTTTAGAGGCTTTTCGAGTACAGGGTGCTAGAATACAGTTGAAAATTAATGTTAAGAAGACTATGTCGCTAAGGCTAGGAATAAGTGAAGATGAAAAGGTGACGTTGGGTAACAAAAAGATTGATCAGGTCGACAGCTTCACTTGCCTTGGTAGCATTATCAGTAAAGACAGTGGGAGCAGTGAAGATGTTAAAAGAATAATAGCCCAGGCTCAGGGTATTTTTTCACAGTTGAAAAAAGTTTGGAAGAATAGGAAGATAAGTATGCAAACCCTGATTTGAATTTTGGAAGCTACATTGATGACGGTGGTCAAGTATGGTTCTGAAGCATGGGTGCTCCGAAAAGCGAACGAAGATTTGCCAGATGTTTTCCAGAGAAATTGTCTACGGATTGTTCTGGGTACCTGGGTGACTGACAATATTTCAAACAGAAGGCTGTACGAAAAGTGCTCTTCAATCCCACTTTCCAGGGCTATAATGAGAGAAAGATTGAGACGGCTTGAGCACGTTCTGTGGATGAAGGATGACAGATTTCCGAATATTGTCATTTTCGGCCAACCGTCTAGGGCTAAAAGGAAAGCAGGTCGTCCTCGGCTGGAGTGGGAGAATGTCATAAAGAAAGATCTCTGGGAAATGGGAATTTCCAGGGTGGTGTAAAGAGGGAGACTTTGAATAGATTGGGATGGAGGAGGAGCGTGCGTAGCTCTGTCGGCCTCAGGTGGCTTGATGCGGCGGCGAGTTGTTAGTAATAGTAGTAGAAATGAGATTATTTCGCTTTTCGGATTTTCATGGTTTTGATACCTTGGCTAATGTCTTCGTGAATGCATGAAGGTATAGTAGAGAAATAGCCTTTTATTAAAGGTTATTCCACAAATGAACCAACCTAATTCTAAAGAGTTTATATATCCCTTGTTTTAGGAAAAATCTCAGCCAAACTCATTGTGGTCAATTCACGAAGATTTATGGGAGAGGAGCAAAATTTGTCTATTTTCTAATATAGGGGAAAATCTAGGGGATGAGCGAATTTGTTATTTTCCTTCATTTTTCTTTAATGGAAATACGAAGAGATATTTTTATTGAAAATACCTGCCCCTAGTCCATAAAAACGTGTTTCTCAAAATATAGGGGAGGGCAAAATTCCTGGTCTGGAAGAGCAAATGTCCCCCTCCACAAATTTTGCCCCCTATTGACCTACAATTTGCTCAAAGTTAGGACGAATTTTGCCATAAAAATATGCATTGGTGCATATATGTCAGACCGTTTGATAGGGATCAGAGCATTTTCCCTAGGTCTTAGGGGTTAATTTAGTGTCAAACTAAAAAAAAATTCATATCTCAGACAAAAAAAATTTTAAACAAGAAAAACGGGTTTTAATTTTCTATAAAGCAGTGAAATACAAAACAATTAATTATGCACAAAAGCTCCGAATATTTCGGCCCCACATCCGGGAGCCTTTCTCAACGGAAAAAAATAAAATAAAATAAATAAATAAAATAAAAAAACTTAACTTACATCACAATAAAACATACTAAACACATAAAGAGAAAGAAAAAAAGAAAAAATATAAATAAATAAGAAAAAACAAAACTCACATATTAAATAAACACTTCCATGCACTGAATGTCTATAATGATTCAACTCGCCTCCTCCCAGTATATATTCGGAGCTTTTGTGCATAATTAATTGTTTTGTATTTCACTGCTTTATAGAAAATTAAAACCCGTTTTTCTTGTTTAAAATTTTTTTTGTTTTTAATGGAAAAGCAGTGTGGTCTAAGAAATTATTTATATATCTCAGACAGTTCTTGAGCTGGGCGAGTGAAATTTTCAGGATTTAAGATGCAGCCTAAATTAGGGCCTAGAAAGTGGTTTTCTCAACCTTTAACCTTATCTCACTTGCAGGGCACTGAATGCTCATAAGCACGAAAAAAATCATACTATGTCCGTAATTTCTTCAGAAATAAATCTACAGTTAAAATTTAGTTATAAAAAGATACCTTCAACCTAATGCAGCAGCCATTCTGTGCTTTAATATTTGAAAGATTCTGCGAAAACTACTCCTAACTTTGAATGAAAATTTAAATATGGCTTAAAATTAGCTCAAATCTGCAGGATAACAATGACAAGACACGATCTTTAAAGACCCTTACAGGTAGAGGAGGCTGGAGTTAGGAACTGGAAACATGCCCTCCTGGGCCTTCAGTTTTGTTGTAAATCCATTTTTAAGAGTTTCATTCTCCTAGCTCAATAACAACCTCAACACTTGTCTGCAATAAAAACTCTTCCATATTTATTTTTTGTAAATAGTCCAAACTATGATGATTCTAATTAATACCTGCCACGGAAATCGTCCATATGAAGCTTCTTTCCTTGCAACAACTCCATGAGGAATCAAAGGCGCCAGAGTACACAACCGAGTTTTTGATGGTACATATAACTCAGATTTGTCAGCGCATTTCATTAAATGATCAAGTTTTTCAAAAAGTAATTTTACATTGCTACTTAAATTACATGGTACGGGGATTAGGCTATAGATCTTTTGTAAATGGTATTTAACCAGAAGAACAGTCGCTGGTAAAATCACTTCTTAAAACTGATTTCTTGCAGGAATTGTATACAATAGACAAATATAGTGCTTTTGGATTTTTTTTTTTTTTTTTTTTTTTTTTTTTTTTTTTTTTTTTTTTTTTACAATAGAAATAAAACATTTCAGAATGTTTTTTATATAGTTTAGAGTGCTAAACTTGACAGTTCTTCAAAATAAGACAAAGCCGAGAATTTACCCTGAACAAAAACCGAGATCATTTTGATGGACTCTTGTCTTAAGGAGCACAGGAAAGGCAATGGGAGAACACGGAATCAAATGGGGATAATAGGTTTTGCAAGCTCATGGTGCTAGAATAGGTTTGAAAATTAATGTTAAGAAGACTAAGTCCCTAAGGCTAGGATTAAATAAAAATGAAAAAGTGACGCTGGGTAGCGAAAAGGTCAATCAAGTGGACAGCTTTACTTACTTTGGTAGTATGATTAGTAAAGACGGTGGGTGCCTTGAAGATGTTTAAAGTAGAATAGCCTAGGCTTAGGGTGTTTTTTTTTTCACAGTTAAAAAAAAGTTTGAAAGAGTAGGAAAATAAGTCTGCGAAGCAAGATTACAATATTGGAAGCTGCAGTTATGACAGTGGTCAAGTATGGGTCTGAAGCATGGGCGCTGCAAAAAACGGAGAAAGATTTGCAAGATGTTTTCCAGAAAAATTGCCTAAGGATGGTTTTGGGTACCCGACTGACTGACTGTATTTCAGACAGTAGCCTCTAAGAAAACTGTGGTTCAATCACACTTTCTAGGGCTATAATGCGAGAAAGTTTGAGATGGCTAGGGTTGATGAAGGATGACAGATTGCCAAGATTGTCCTTTTTGACCAACCGTCTAGAGCTAAACGGAAAGCAGGACGCCCGCGGTTGGGGTGGGAGAATGTCGTAAAGAAATGCTTAATGGAAATGGGAATACCCTAGGTGGGTTTAAAGAGGGAGGCTTTGAATATATTGGGATGGAGGAGTAGCGTGCGTAGCTGTGTTGGCCTCAGGCGGCGTGGTGCTGCGCTGAGTTGTTACTAGTAGTAGTATATC
>JAQQPU010016754.1:665-19523 GCA_029168905.1 Artemia sp. Kazakhstan ARC1039 | reverse complement strand
TCATGTAAAATCTGAATTAAATTATTTTAAGGATATTCTATTTTGCATTTCTCCGTATTTCACAACTCGATCATTTAGTCCAAAAACATATGCAGTACCCAGAGTATGGATCCGATAATCTTCTCTTCTGCGTAATTTATTATTTTTCTCTTCTTTGGTAAGGTTTTTTAGGTCAAGATTTTCCAAAATTGTAATAGTTAGATTAGATACTGAGCAAGTACCATTATTACAATGCTGAACTAGATAATTGTTAGTTTTTTCCCTGGTAATTGTAGTTTTATGTCCCGAAAATCTCTTATATATGTTATTAATTGTTTCCCCACATATTGTAATTGACAATTTTACATTCTAGTAAATAGATAATGTTATTTGTTTTACAATTTACCTGTCCAGTTAATAAAAATTGAAACTTTTTATTATATAAAGTGCTTTTAACATAATTTCGAGGGATGAAGTGATCTTGACAAAGAAAACAACGACCATTACACTTACTAATATTCGGCAGACCCCTTTGAATATTATCATTACCATTATTATTCAATATATAATCAGAAATCAAATAAAACCAAAACGACAAACAATACAAAGTCCAAAACATCACCAAAAGCCAAGCCAAAAGTCCACAAGTAATAAGGTTACTCTAACCAATCATACAAAAAAAAAAAACTACCCTAAATAGAGCTTTTGCTTAATATTACCATTTTAAAATAAGTAATAAGTTAGCCAAATAATCATCAATTTCAGGTAAAACCTGGACCAGGGTTAAGGTCCGTCGGGGAGGAATATTTGATGCTTCCTCCACCAGCACTAGATCCAACCTGGATTCATATTATGTTTAAGAGGTAATTACTTAGCAAAAAAAAAAAAAAAAAAAAAAAAAAAAAAAAAAAAAAAAAAAAAAAACTGTCATCCTAATCCAGCAATTGAGATAAATGTGCACTTGAACGAGGTTTTGACCTTACTCATCTATTCAACTATCTAGGACCAAACAGTATGACCGAACCATCAAACAAATAGAAATGTCCAAATCCATGCCAAGTTGTCATCAATAGATGTAAGTCATTGTAAATTTACAAGCAAAAGCACCCAAAATCTAGCGAAATATTTCCAAGTAGAACCTTCCATTAGGGCTCATCAGAAGAAATACCACGTGCCTTAACGGGTTTCGAGGTTTTTTTCATTGATCACTGTTTCAATATTTTCTGAACAGATTGCCATAGGTTAATGCTCTACATTTGTATTGATTTATTGATTTTAAATAACTTATTTTTTTCAAATGATTAATTAGTTATGAAACGAATTATATTACAAATATTATGTTTGTACAACATGTGTTGACCTTTTTTTTTTTTTTAATTTTTTTAAACCCACCTCCTCTCCTCTCAGTGGTACTAACTTCATTATTTCCGAAACTGACAACAACATTTATGTACCACCTACACTAAAAAAAAAAAAAAAAAAAAATTTAAAAAAAAAACCTACAAATTTTTTAACTTTACATTATCATAACAATTAAACTATAAATTTGAGCAGTTAATACATTACAGATTTCATTTGGGGGCATTCTACAACCAATTAACCAACATTAATACAACATCTGCCAAGCCGCTTTGCAGGGTGCCCTTCCGGTATAGGGAACCCCTTCCACGGTGGCAGCAACTATCAAACTCCAAGAAAATACTTTAATTTGCCTCCAAAATCCCTCTGTTTACCTTATAAACCCATCCTCCCAAATTTCTCTCTCTTACCTCAAAAACGCCCAAATAAAAAACTTTGTCTGAACATCATCTTACACAAACATACCCTCAACACTTAGACAAAGTTTTTCATTTTTAATTTTTTCCTTTATTTCCTCATTTTCTAAAAACCCTTTTCAACTGCTCAAATTCAAAAAAAAAACATAATTTAATAAATGTTCATTTCAAAATATTTCTCAAATCTATTACTTATTCTCAAAAAAACATGTGTTGACCTTGGAGTTAAGTTATCTGACCCTTGAATTTTTTTTAACAAAATGGCTACCTCCAAATTTTTATCTGATGTATCTGGGGGGCAAAGGGCGTGGGGGAGGGGCTATTTGCCCTTTGATCACTTTTGACTCTTAAAAACTGAACTAGAACTTCCGATTTTCAATCAAATGAGTCCTCTCTGAAGTTCATACAAGAGTTCCTTCCAAAACAGCTATATATACCCCCTGGATATAACTTATGATTAACTAGTATATATAATTATTATAACTAATGATTAATTAGTTGTAAAACGAATTATATTACAAATGTTATGTTTGTACAACATGTGTAAACCCTGGAGTTTTTGTTATCTGATGTTTGAACTTTTTTTTCATGAGATGACTACCTCAAAATTTTTATCTGATGTATTTTTCGGAAAAAAGGCATGGGGGGGGGGTTAGTTTTCAATGCCTTTTGACTCTTAAAAACCGGACTAGAACTTCGAATTTCCAATCAAATGAGCCCTCTCTGAAGTTTATACAAGCATTCCTTCTATAAGAACCATATATGTCCCCAGGGCATAACTTATAACCCTTGCCCTGAAGACTGTGGGGGGAGTGTCCTGCTCAAATGTATAATTTCCATAACTTTAAACTAAGTTGAACAAAATGGCTATATCAAAATTTTGATTGGATGTGTTTGGGGAAACGGTAGGCGTGAAAGGGGTGTTAGTTGCCTTCCAATCATTTTTTGCTATTAAAAAGAGATCTAGCTATTTAAATTTGCAATCAAATTAGCGGTTTCTGAAGTTTCTACAACAACGCTTTCTATAAGAACCTTATATGCCCCCAGGGCAAAACTTACAACCCTTGCCCTGAGGGCTGGGGGGGGAGGGTTGTTTTCCTCAAAGACCTATTTTCCCGAATTTTCAACTATGTTGAACAAAATGGCTATCTAAAAATTTTGATTGTATGTGTTTGGGGAAAAGGTGGGCATGAGAGGCGGGTTAGTTGCCCTCCAATCACTTTTGACTATTAAAAAGGGCACTAGCCCTTTGAATTTCCAATCAAATGAGTCCTATTTGAAGTTCCTATGACAAGAATTTCTATAAAAACCTTATATGCCCCCAGGGCATAGCTTACAACCCTTGCCCTGAGGGCTGTGGGGGAGTGTCCTACTCAAAAACATAATTTCCATCTGTAAATCAAATATGCTGAACAAAACGGCTATCTCAAAATTTTTATTGGATGTATTTGGGGAGCTGGTGGGCATGGAAGGGGTGTTAGTCGCCTTCCAATCACTTTTGACCCTTAAATAGGGCACTAAAACTCTTGATTTTCAATCAAATGAGCCCCCTTTGAAGTTTCTATGACAACCCCATCCATATGAAGTGTCTCTGGGAAAAAAACAAATAATAAATAATAATAAAACATTGGGCCATATGACCTTTACTATAGGCAATGCTATGGCGTTGCCTCTGATGTGACAGCTGTCTTAGTTGCCATTGTACCAGATGTAAAGGCTAAATCAGTTGTAGAGTATAAACCCCTCTGTAGATTTGCCCTAGTGGGTAACCCATATGGTGTTAATAGAATTACTTCATCTTTTTCCTTCCAGGATCTTCTCCAATACACTTCCACTACCATTTTCATTTCCATAACCACACGAAATATCAGAGTGAGCATTAAAATCACCTACTATTAAAAAGTCTTCTGTTGGTTTTACAGCATTTTTTGCTAAATCAAACAAAGTTTCCAAATCCAAATTACTTCCTTCTGGGCTATTCACATTAGCTCATATCAGTGCTGGTTTTCTAAATTTATAAACTCTACACAACAACACTTCCACCTTCTGATTCACCACCAATCCAAAGTCCAACACATGATGGTACATCAAATTTTTGGTGGCTGTAATCAATCCATCTCTTCTACCTTCGTCTTGGTCTTTTCTAATTACATAGAAATCTTTCATTATACATGTGTCTCTGCTTGTCAGCCACGTCTCTTGTAGGCAGATAATATCATTTTCTTTATTCCTTACAAAGCTCTCAATTAAGTCTTTTTTTAACTCTTTTGATTGATTGGGTATTGAATGATAAAACTCTCATTTAAGGGGTCATGTTGATTAGCTTTAAAATTTCACTGGATTCTAGTTTCTCATTGAATAGTGTTTCGATTAGACAGCATAATTTTTGGACCCTTTCTTGTAATTCCATGTCCCTCAAGTCAACCACTTCTGGTGCACTTGAAACAAAAAGTACTAGCTTTGTCAGAATGTCTTTTTAGAGTTTGTTTTGTTCATTGATTTCCATGGCCTGTTTCTTATTTAATGCATCTGCGTAGAATCTATATGCTCTTGAAGCCATGTTAAAGCCAATATTTTTTTCTTGAGACAATCTTAAAATGTTTTTATTTTGATCTCTGACCCTAAACAAGCCAGAAGTAGGCAGAAGACCCCTGCAATTTACACAGCTATACTTCTGAAGTTTTTCTTCTTTTTATGTTACTTTTTTTAATTAAAAATCTTTTGACTGGTGGGGACTGCATAGCTGAGACAAACTGGTTGTGGTGTCTTGCATTGTGCCTGCATATGCCCATACTTTTGACACTTGAAGCACAGGATAATAGGTCTTTGGTATTCTTGAACTTCTCTTTTTCTTCCATATAGCCAGAAAGCTGAGGGTAAAAGATCATTTTCAAAGGTAATGCAAACTGATAGGTTATCTTCTAATTGTTTTATTTCTCTATTAAAACTTTTCAATCTTTATACATATTTCACTGAAGCTCATATTTCACTCTTCAGTGGTTTCTTTGGGTATACTGCTAAGTACTTCTTGATATCTTGGTTAAAATTTCATCTGCCTGAACTTCTGTTTCACCTACTTTATTAATTGTTAATGCTTTTGCAACCACAGATTCAGTGGGAAGAAATATTGTGACTCTTTTTTTGTCTTTGCTTAGTTCAAATTCAAACTGTTCAGGTTTCAAGGCTTCTTTTAGCCTTAAGGAGGTTTCTTTTTCCATAAGCAAGGTTTTTATTTCATCTTTTTTTAGACAAGACAACTCTATTGTCAAATCTATCAAGAATCTGGATTCCCTTATTTTTTTGGCTGGTACTTAGGAGGGGCTATATAGCAACTTTTTGCAACTCTATTGTTTTCCTCAAGGAGGATTGGGGATATGGCTCTTTTGGCTTGTTTTCCTAAGTCATGAGATAGTCCTAGATTAGGAAAGTTTATGATACCCTCAACCTCTTTAGGGTTTGCACTACCTAAACGCATGGTTTCATCAGGGGGAAGAGGTGGGTAGTTTTCATCTATTGAATGCAAAACTTCAAATAAATTTGATGTAGGGACTGTAGCAATGAATCTATTTTGGTAAATATTTACCAAATCATATAATTGACTTACAAATAAAGTGAATATACCATTCAAGGTCTTTTTTTATGCTGATTATGAATATAATAGCCATTTCTATTGGAAATGAATTTTAGCCCCACCCCCTAAATATGTCAAATCAGGATATATATTTGCACATTTGGGGGTGGGGGTTAGGTCATGTTGAATTGAATTGAAATGGATGGTTCCTCCTCTCTTCCTGCAAGGACTCAGGAGAATTCTTGTAATCACTATACTACTTGGTTTATATAAGATGTATCCGATTAATATCCTTTAAAAACTTGCAGATCAATTTAAGTTCATCAGCACAGTCACTGTTCAAGCCCGCTCCACTTAGTATGTCACTACTCTGTCGAATTCTTTTTTCTCTAATAAACTGTCTAATATTCTTCCTCCTGTCATCTGTTCCAGCACATTTGAATAACAGATGTTCTACCGTTTCCTCATTCCCACAAAATGCACATCTCGGATCTTCATTATAAAAACGGGCTCCATATTTCTGAATTCCTGCATGACCTTACCTTAGTCTGAATATCACCCTGGCTTCAGATTTACTTAGCGGTCCATATATTTTCTTTTCAAATTGCCTTTCTTTATTTTGTATAACTAACATATTTGTTGAGAACACACGGCTGTCCTCGAATGTCTTTATTCTCAATTTCTTTATCACTTCTCCAATTTGATTAACCATCCTGGGCGTGATATCTACAAATGTTTGCCCATCTTCTATGGATGCTTGTTTTGCTGCAGTGTCAGCCATTTTATTTCCATTGATGTTCGCATGCCCCGGTACCCAATCCAATGTGATGGTTACTCCCTTTTTCAGTAGTTTCTGTAATTTCTCATGGCAAAAGATCACTTCAGGAGATACTTTATTTGCTAGATAAATATTCTTGATCGCCTCCAAACCACTCTTCGAATCCGAACAGATTCTATATTTTTCACCTGTGGGTCCCAAATCTATTATGTATCCTACTGCTTTGGCTATTGCAACTACTTCTGCTTGAAAAACTGTAGTTACATCACTTAATTTAATCAATTTAACTATATTCTTGGAAGGAATTACAAAAGCAGCCCCCACTCTATTATCCACTTTGGATGCATCTGTGAAGATATCCACAGTGTCAAGATATTGCATTTCTTTTGTCATCTTGAATGATTGATCATAATCTAGATTATCCCACTTTTCAAATTCAGTATTGCACTGGTATGGGATGGATTTCCACTGAGGGGTTATGAACATATTGGACACTCTCAACATTGATGTCAACTGACAATCCATTTGAAACTCTTCCATTATCTCCTTTGCCCTCACAATACCGAATAGTTTTTTCCATGAACACCACAACCTTTCCTCTTTTAGAATTTTTGATTTAATTGGATTCGACTGGTCAGATATCCATGTCTTCCGTAAGAACTTTAATGTTGCTATGTCTCTCCTGCTACCTAGCTTCTCAATCCCACTTTCTGATTCGAGAAAGCTCCGTGGAGTTGTCTTTCTTGCTCCGAAAGCTGTCCTTAAAGCACTGTATTGAATAGTTTCCAGCTCCTCTAACAAGGACTTAGACGCTGCCATATAAATTATTCCTCCATATTCCAATTTCGCTCTTATGTATTTTATATAAAATTCCATCAAAAAGTCAGGCTTTGGGCCAAAATTTGCTCCACATAATATTTTCATAACATTTAATCTTTTGGCATATGTTTTCTTTAACTGCCTTATATGAGCTTTAAACGTCAGCTTTCTATCAATGGTAATTCCAAGCCATTTAAATTGATTCACGGTTTCAATTTTATCCCCATTTAGAAAAAGACAAAGAGAAGAGTACTTTTTTGTTCGCGTGACTACCATTGCTTTGGTTTTCTCGACGGAAAACTGCACACAGCTCATGTTGAATCAGTGACTGATTTTGATTTTTTGAATTTGTTGCGCAGCGTAGACTTCAACATGCATGACAGATTCCCGTCCCAGTTTTCTAGAAGACTTCGAATATAGACGCGGCTTATGTTTTAAGTTACGAGGCTGTTTCGGCCTTGGTTTAGTTCTTCTGATTTTAAGGGCTAGGCTATGAAGGTCTAAATCGGGTCAAAACTTCTCAAATTTTCGTTGATAATTTTCCCGAATTTCGTTGATTATCAACGAAAATTTGGGAAGTTTTAGTCTGAAGGTCTAAACTGGGTCAAAACTTACCAAATTTTCGTTGATAATCAACGAAACTATGGAAAATTATCAACAAAATTTGGGAAGTTTTGACCCGATTTAGACCTTCATATTCAGCAAGGATGTATTCCACGTCGAGTGATTCTAATTAATGATGCTAAGAGGCGGGACTTAGTGACGGTTTCTCGGTGATTTATGATCATTAATTACGTTCTAGACAAGGAATGTAATAGGGCTTTAGAGCTTTAGGCATGCAATTAATTTATTTATTTATTTATTTATTTATTAATACCAAGATACGGTAAGCTTTAACAAGCTTGTCGCACAAAACAATTATAAAAAAGTCTATAACAATGTCAATGACATAACAAAAAACATACAGTAACTGAAAAACATTGGAAAAACAATATTACTGAAACATACAATAACATACCAACTTAACTGAAACATATCTGTTAATAATTGAAACCTACGAAAAAGTAAGCCTACAAAATAACTGTCACACTCTCACAAATCAGTTAATACAAAAGTAAAAAAATAATCTCAAAATGGATTGTGATAGGACCTAGTATAGAAATCTGTAGAGGCTAAACTACTTTTGAAAGACTGGACCGTGGTAATTGCAACAATTTCTGATGGAAGTGAATCCCAAGTCTTCCACGCTCGGCTAGACAAAGAGTTTTGGCCTAATCTTTTCTGTGAACATGGTGGATAAATTTTGTGTTGGTGTTGACGGGTACTACTGTATTCTGTAAAAGTGAAAAAGTGAGTTGGGGTGATATTATCAATATTCCTAACAATGCGAAATGTATTTATTACGTCGGCTCTATCACGTCTGAACTGGAAAGAAGGCAACTGTATTCTATGCATTCTCTAGTGGTAAGGTAGATGACTCAGGTATGGTATGAGTTTGGTGGCCCTACGTTGCCCTCTCTCAACCCTCTCTCTATCTCTCTTATTAAGGGGATACCATACTTATGAGCAATACTCAAGTACTGGACATACAGTGGATACATAAAGTAAAATTCGTGAATGAAGATTAAACTTAGAAAAAGTAAGCCTTAGACGTAATAATTGGTAATTAGCCTTATGGGGGATATCTGATACATGTTTATTAAATTTGAGACTTGAATCAAAACAAATCCCAAGGTCACGAACATATTCTACACTTGAAATTAATTTACCAACAACAAAGTAATGGTAATGCTGAGGGAGTCTACGCAAATAGTGCACAGCATTGCACTTGGTTTCGTTAATGAACATAGAGTTTGCAGTACACCACTGGCCAAGAGCAACCAAATCCTCTTGAAGTAAAGAAATCTCTTATTCACTCATGACTGGCCTGTAGATTTTTATATCATCTGCAAACATTTTTATGGTTGAATTCCTAACAACGCCTGGTAAATCATTAATATAAAGGCAGAAGAGTACTGGCCCAAGACAACTGCGTTGTGGAACTCCACTTATGACAGAAATAAGTGATGACAAGGCATCACCTATTGCAACCTCTTGGGTTCTATTTGTAAAATAATCTGTTATCCATGCTTTAGTTTGTCGGCCTATACCACATAATTGACATTTTTTTTATCAGAAGTGGAATGGAAATTTTTTCGAATGCTTTGGAAAAGTCAATATAAATACAGTCAAACAAAATACTATTATCAGCCATCAATTGAAAATCACAAATCACCTCAAGAAGTTGCGTGTTACAAGATCGTTTTTTACGGAAACCATGCTGAGCAGAATGCCATAAGTTGTTTTCCTCAAAATGTGCTTGGACTCTACTCACCACAATTTCCTCCATTATACGGGAAAAGATTGATGTATTTGAAATTGGTCTGTAATTATTGAAATGGGACTTTCAACCATTCTTGTACAATGGCCTAATGATAGTTCTTTTCCAAGCTGAAGGACATTTACCAGATGAGAGACAAAGATTAAAAAGATATTTGAGTGGCCCAGCAAGCACTGATGCAAGTTCACGTAACATCACATTGGAAAATCCATCAATATCTGGTGCCTTTCCTGGATCAAGATTTCGGAGTGTAGGATAAACCTGTTGGACTGTAAACTCTGAATCAAGAAATTCTTTTGTTAAATCTTGAGGAATAATATCTCCAAAATCTTTTTGGATGATTAATCACCGAAAAACGTCACTAAGCCCCCGCCTCTTAGCATCATTAATTATAATCTCTCAACCTGGAAAATACCCTTGCTGAAATCGGTTCCCGAAATCAGCTACGTGTGCCTAGCCCTTTCTCATAGAAATATTTATCAGTTCTCAGTGAAATCAATTAGATATAATTTCGGGTGAGTCACAAGTTTACGCGAGTGACAAACCTAAAATCTACTGTTCAGACAATAGAATTGACCTTTTGTGGCATAATTTTAGCTAGGAAATCGGTATATTGAAGTAGCCAACACTGTCCAAACTCTGCGAAAATTTGAAGTTTTAAAACATTTGCCATGGAAAATTACTTAAATAGAGTAGGCTAATCTTTTTATCTTGAGTATCTACTTAAAAAAATATCTTTCTGTCTAACTTTGCATTTCAATTATGAGCAGACCTTGTGATATTCATTTCTTGGTAAAAATGTGTACATTTACACCTGACAAAATGGTAAAACTCGTTTTGTAATTTGTTCTAAGAGCTGATTTAGATCTTAGCTCCAGTGTTCGTCACTAAAAACAACATGTATAACTGCTGAGTTTATGTGTATTTCTTTTTTTATTTGTTTATTGCTCTGTTTTTTCCTTGTTTTGTAGCCTATGATGGGTTTTCCATTAGCCTAAATAATAATAATTTGACAAATGTAGGCTAGGCCCACAAGTAAAGCTACAACATTCAGTAGTGGATTTACAGACTAAAGTATGTCCTGGGAAGGTATTTGGAATTACTTCCCTTGGTAAAATTCTATTTTAGCTACTTTTTACTATTTTGCAAAGCAGTTAGGTTAGGAAAATGAAACTTTCGGGATGGGTCTACAGGCTAAAGCATGTCCTGGGAAGGTATTTTGAAGTACCAGTAAATGATTTTTAGTTCATATAATTGACTTACAAATAAAGTAAAGATACCACTTGATGCCTTTTTTATGCTCTTTCCAAATATAATAAATTGTTTTTGTTGCAAATGAATTTTACTTCCACCACTATATATACAAATTCAGGGTATATTTGCACATTAGGGGGTAGGGAAGGGGTAAGGATAAATTTCAAACTTACCTCTCATTTTCAACAGAAAGAAATTTTACCTCTACCCCTCTAGCCTAATGTTGGGACCTCATGAGGGAGAAGGAGTAGAAGTAGATATTTGGTAAATATTTCACAGTTCATATTATTGACTTACAAATAAAGTAAACGTAACACTCAATACCTTTTTTTGATGCTCTTTCTAAACATACTAATCATTTTTGTTGCAAATGAATTTTATCCCCACCCCTATATATACCAATTCAGGATATATTTGCACATTAGGGGGGGGAGGGGTAAGGATAAAGTTCAAACTTACCTCTCATTTACATCAGAAATGAATTTTGTAGAAGAGGGATTAGTTGCCACACAACTTCAATATAAAGTGGCCTGGTCTAAACAACAATAACAACAAAAAATAGAGTGGTTGTCATCCTCTAAGACCAAATTTCCAGAACTTTCAACTACATTAAACAAAATGGCTATCTCAAAATTTTGATTGGATGTGTTTGGGGAAATGGTGGGTGTGAGAGGGGTGGTAGTTGCTCTCCAATCACTTTCAACTATTAAAAATGGCCCTGTCTCTTTCAATTTCAATCAAATGAGCCCTTTTGAAGTATCAACAACAAAACTTTCAATAAAAGTCTTATATGCCCCCTGGGCATAACTTACAACCCTTGCCCTGAGTGCTGGGGGGGGTTGTCATCCTCAAAGACCTAATTTCCAGGACTTTCTACTATGGTGAACAAAATGGCTATTCAAAAATTTGATTGGATGTGTTTGGGGGAATGGTGGGCGTGAGAGGGGGGTTAGTTACCCTCCAATCACTTTCAACTCTTAAAAAGGGCACTAGCCCTCTCAATTTCCAATTGAATGAGCCCTTTTTGAAGTTTTGCAACAAGTCTATCTATAAAAACCTTATATGCCCCAAGGGCAGAACTTACAACCTTTGCCCTTTTGGCTCTGGGGGTTTGTCATCCTTAAATACATGATTTCCAGAACTTTTAACTACATTGAACAAAATGGCTATCTATAAACTTTGATTGAATTTGTTTGGGGAAATGGTGGGCATAAGAGGGGGGTTAATTACTCTCCACTCACTTTTGACTATTAAAAAGGGCAATCAAATGAGCCCCTTTTGCAATTTCTACAACAACTTTCTATATAAACCTTATATGCCCCCAGGAGTTACAACCCTTTCACTGAGGGCTCTGAAGGGGTTATCATCCTAAAAGACCTAATTTCAAGAACTTTCAACTATGTTGAACAAATTGGATATCTCAAAATTTTGATTGTATGTGTTTGGGAAAATGGTGGGCATGAGAGGGGCATTAGCTGCTCTCCAATCACTTTCAACTGTTAAAAATGGCACTAGCCCTTTCAATTTCCAATTGAATGAGCCCCTTTGAAGTGTCTACGCTTTCAATAAATACCTTATATGCCTCCAGGGCATAACTTACAAACCTTGCCCTGAGGGGTTTGGGGGGGGGAGGGGTTATCATCCTTAAAGACCTAATTTACAAAACTTTCAACTACATTGAATAAAATGGCTATCTAAAATATTGATTGAATGTGTTCGAGGAAAAGATGGACATGAGAGGGGGGTTAGTTGCCCTCAAATCACTTTTGAATATTAAAAAGGGTACTAGCCCTTTGAATTTTCAATCAAATGAGCCCTTTTTCAAGTTTCTACAACAAAAATTTCAATAAAAACCTTATATGCCCCCAGGGCATAACTTATTACCCTTGCCCTGAAGACTGTGGGGGGAGTGTCCTGCTCAAAGGTATAATTTCCTGAACTTTAATTTGTTTGACACAAAATGACTATCTTGAAACCTTTATTGGATGTGTTTGGGGAAATGGTGGGCGTGGAAGGGGTGGTAGTTGCTTACCAATCACTTTTGACTGTTAAAAAGGGCACTAGCCATTTCAATTTCCAATCTAATCAGCCCTTTTTGAAGTTTCTACAACAATGTGTTATATAAAAACCATATTTGCTCCCTGGGCATAATTTACAACCCTTGCCCTGAGGGCTTTGGGGGGTTGTCATCCTCAAAGACCTAAGTTCCTGAACTTAAAACTATGTTGAATAAAATGACTATCTCAAAGTTTTGATTAGATGTGTTTGGGGAAAATGTGGGTTTGAAAGGTGGGTTAGTTGCCCTCTAATTACATTTTACTATTAAAAATGGCACTAGCCTTTGAATTTCCAATTGAATTAGTCTTTTTTGAAGTTTCTACAACAGTTCTTTCTATAATAAATCTTATATGCCCCCAGGGCATAACTTACAACCCTTGCCCTAAGGGCTCTGGGGGACTATCCTCCTCAAAAACATAATTTCTAACTGGAAATCAACTATGCTGAACAAAATGGCTATCTCAAAATTTTGATTGGATGTGTTTTCAGAAATGGTGGGTGTGGAAGGGGTGTTAGTTGCCTTCCAATCACTTTTGACTATTAAAAAGGGCACAAGCCACTCCAATTTCCAATTGAATGAGCCCTTTTCGAAGTTTCTACAACAACTTCTTTGATAGGAAGTGCCCTGCTCTAAAGGAAAAAATTAATAAATAATACATTGTGCCAATATTGTTCTTATATGCCCCCTGGGCATAACTTAAAACCCTTGCCCTGAGGGTTGTGGGGGAGTGTCCTCCTCTTTACTTAGTCCCATTTTCTTGTCTTGTACTTGAGTGTCCCTGTTCTTTACTTAAGCAGCACAATTGTGCTGCCTATGATTTATATAACAACTTTCTATATAAACCTTATATGCCCCAAGGGCATAACTTACAACCCTTGCACCAAAAGCTCTGAGGGGGTTATCATCCTAAAAGACCTAATTTCCAGAATGTTCAACTAAGTTGAACAAAATGGATATCTCAAAATTTTGATTGGTTGTGTTTTGGAAAATGGTGGGCATAAGAGGGGCGTTAGTTGCTATCCAATTACTTTCAACTATTAAAAAAGGCACTAGTTCTTTCAATTTCCAATTGAACGGAACCTTTTGAAGTTTCTACAACAATGCTTTCAATAAAAACTTTATATGCCCCCAGGGGCATAACTTACAACCCTTGCACTGAGGGCTCTGAGGGGGTTATCATCCTAAAAGACTTAATTTCCAGAACTTTCAAGTACATTGAACAAAAAGGATATCTCAAAATTTTGATTGGATGTTTTTGGGAAAATGTTGGGCTTGAGAGGGGTGTTAGTTGCTATCCAATCACTTTCAACTATTAAAAAAGGCACTAGCCATCTCAATTTCCAATTGAATGAGCCCTTTTGAAGTTTCTACAACAGCGCTTTCAATAAAAACTTTATATGCCCCTAGGGTATAACTTACAACCCTTGCCCTGAGGGCTGTGGGGGGAGGGATTGTCATCCTTAAAGACCTAATTTCCAAATCTTTCAACTATGTTGAATAAAATGGCTATCTAAAAAATTTGATTGGATGTGTTTGGGGAAAAAGTGGGTGTGAGAGAGGGGTTAGTTGCCCTCAAATCACTTTCGACTATTAAAAAAGGTACTAGCCCTTTGAATTTCAAATCAAATGAGCCCTTTTTCAAGTTTCTAGGACAAAGATTTCAATAAAAACCGTATAGCCCCACAGGGCATAACTTATAACCCATGCCCTGAAGACTGTAGGGGGGGGGTGTTCTGCTCAAAGTTATAATTTCCTGAACTTTGAATGTCCTGGCACAAATTGGCTATCTCAAAATTTTTATTGCATGTGTTTGGGGAAATGTTGGGTGTGGGAGGGGTGTTAGTTGCCTTCCAATCACTTTCAAATATTAAAAAGGGCACTAGCCATTTCAATTTTCAATCAAATGAGCCCTTTCTGAAGTTTCTACAACAACGCGTTCTATAAAAACCTTATATGCCCCCAGGGCACAACTTACAACCCTTGCTCTGAGGGTTGTGGGGGAGTGTCCTCCTAAAAACATATTTTCTATCTGGAAATCAACACACTGAACAAAATGGATATCTCAAAATTTTGATTGGATGTGTTGGGGGGAATAATGGGCTTGGGGGGGGGCTAGTTGCCCTCCAATCACTTTTGACTATTAAAAAGGGCACTATCCCTTTGAATTTCCAATCAAATGAGCCTTTTTTGAAGTTTCTACAGCAACGCCTTCTATAAAAACCTTATATGTCCCCAGGGCATAACTTACAACCCTTGCCCCAAGGGTTGTGGGGGAGTGTCCTCATCAAAAACATAATTTCCATTTGGAAATCAACTATGCTGAACAAAATGGCTATCTCAAAATTTTGATTTGATGTGTTTCGGGAAATGGTGGGCATGGAAGGGGTGTTAGTTGCCTTCCAATCACTTTTGACTATTAAAAAGGGCACAAGCCACTCCAATTTCCAATTGAATGAGCCCTTTTCAAAGTTTCTATGACAACTTCTTAAATACGAAGTGGCGTGCTCTAAAGGAAAAAATTAATTATTGATACATTGTGCCAACATTGTTCTTATATGCCCTTATATATGTTCTTATATAACTTAAAACCCTTGCTCCAAGGGTTGTGGAGGAGTGTCCTCCTCAAAAACATATTTTTTATATGGAAATCAACTACACTGAACAAAATGGCTATCTCATTTTGTTCATGAGAACAAATTTGTTCACGTTGAAAGACAATGCTTTCAATAAAAACTTTATATGCCCCCAGGGCATAACTTATAACCCTTGCACTGAGGGCTCTGAGGGGGTTATCATCCTAAAAGACCTAATTTCCAGAACTTTCAAGTACGTTGAACAAAATAGGTATCTTAAAATTTTTATTGGATGTTTTTGGGAAAATGGGGGGCTTGAGAGGGGTGTTAGTCACTATCCAATCACTTTCAACTATTAAAAAAGGCACTAGTCCTTTCAATTTCCAGTTGAATTAGCCCTTTTGAAGTTTCTACAACAGGGCTTTCAATAAAAACTTTATATGCCCCCAGTGTATAACTTACAACCCTTGCCCTGAGGGCTGTGGGGGGAAGGATTGTCATTCTTAAAGATCTAATTTCCAAAACTTTCAACTACATTGAATAAAATGGCTATCTAAAATTTTTGAATGGATGTGTTTGGGGAAAAGGTGGGCGTGGGGGGAGGGGCTAGTTGTCCTCCAATCACTTTCGACTATTAAAAAGGGCACTAGCCACTCCAATTTCCAATCAAATGAGCCCTTTTCGAAGTTTCTACAACTCCTTCGATACAAAGTGCCTGGGTATGGAGGAAAAAAAAAAACATTGTGCCCACATCGTTCTTTACTTAGGCAGCGCTATCACGCTGTCTATGATAGAGCTTCCAGAGAATTATCATTTTAATGAATTATAGAGGTCCTTATTTTAGCAAATAAAAACTGAAAACCTTACTTTTTAATTTTGAAAAATCTACAGATCTATATTAAATAATTGGAAGTTTATCAGTTTTACAAATTCAAATACTTCTTTTTATGATATTTTGTTGCTCATTTTACAATAAAATTAATATATCTTGTTTTTTCTAGGTGGGACATGCTTGGAGAACTTTCAATGGACAAAATTTAGCAGTGAGTATGCTTTTTAAGCAACCCTTTGTAGACTATATAAATATCATCTAATTTTTCTCTAATCTAATATCATCTAAATATAAGACAATTGGCCTTTTACCAACAGGCTCCTGTTTTATTGGCTGTGTAAAAGTATACTTTTACATCAACTTAGATGAATATATGTGTCTACTTTAAGGCGTGGGATTATTGGGTGAAATTAATTAGAATAATGTTAGAAACAGCTAAATTTTTTACCACTTGGAGACAAGACAAAATATTTAAACAGAATTACTAATTTTTGGCGGCAGCTTAATCCCATCAGAAATTTAAGGTAGTCCATTTGAAAGTTACAGAATTTGAATTGCATAAAATGATTAAAAAATTGTATCCAAAATATAAAATGATAGATGACACTGATGCAGATCAAGCACTCAAAACATAGGAAGATAAAATCTGATAAAAAGCTGACCTATTTAAATAAAGAAAAATTTAACATAATTTTAATGAAAATTTAAAGCCATATTTCAGAATTTACCTTGAAATTTCTCACAGCCTTTGAAATTTGTGAAGTTGGAAAATTGAATTTGGGAAGGTGTGTTTCCTGAAGGTGTTTTGGGAAAAAGTTGTTATTTAGCTTATTTTGTTTAGGTGTAAATGTCCTGGTTTTTCCTTTTTCATTGTATTTTTACAAAATTCTCCTATTTAAGGAATTCTTCTCTAAACAAGATTGATCAAACAGTTCATGGTAATGAACTGTAAGTAACTTGACCCAACAGGAACCAAAACTCTAAAAAAGAGCAACTACAAAACAAAAAAGAGCTGTTTTTGTTTTGATATTCTTTTTTTCAGGTGATCTATCTCTTCTGAAATATCTCTTATCTCAAGAGTTATGTATCTCTTCTCTTCTGCAAGAAGCAATGCATCTCTTCTCATGCTGCTGCTTTTTAAAACTTGTTCAAACTAAAAGCTCATTGAGTTTTAATGTCGCTGTGTGAAAATTTACTTTTAAGTCGTTGTTATCCTTAGTCCTTGTGGACAAGTTTTTACTTACTCTGCTTCTCTTCAACTGACAGTGAATATTTGTCCAAATCTTGCACAAATAGCCAAATTCTCTCAAAATTGTTTATTTGTCAGTTGAAAGAATGTTAAAAGGGCTGGTAGCTATCAAGGTGTACATACAGTTAAAGCAGGTAATTGGAAAGCTGGAATGTGGAAGATGAGTAGCCCAAAACAGCCACACAGCAGTGTAGCAGTAATTAATCTTTTTATTTTTGTGTTTAGACTAGGGCAAAACTAATATCACAGCTTCATAATGCATGTGACTGCGAGCCTGCCATTCAATATTGTTCTCCCAGAAAGTCAAATGGTGCTTTTTATAGTTGTAGTATAGTGATTGATGAGTATCAAGTAAGCAGTTGGGCATGCATTATTTTTATAATACCAATAGCATTGGAGTATACAACTCCATCTATAAAGTAACAGCAGTAGGCTATATACAGTATACTTCAGACTTTGAATACAATACTTCACTTGCAGTATTAGAGTAAATATGATCGATACTTTTGATAAAATGGTACATATAAAATTATAGAGTATGATATTTATGGCTAGTATATGGCGTGCCACTCAATTAGATTACATTGTTAATTTTTATTCGGAAAAATATTGATATTTCTAACTGCAAGCTATACTAACTTACATTTGTTACTGTTCTGCAAATTTTATGTATAAAAATACTTTTTGCCTAAGGCAAAGCTATCAAAACACAAGTTGTGCTGCTAAACTGTCGGCTCCATGATATGCCCTAGTGGGCTTAATCCCTGGATTACTATCTTCTTATTTTTGGCACTTTCATCAAAAGTTTTGAACTTGAAAAAGTATGAGCCATACCTATCCCCCAGTGACTTGCTTAATTTTTTAGATAGAAATGTGTCCTTGACTACAGGCAAATTCATACATTTACCTATTAATGCCCATGTGTAAGCACAGACTTTCTTTACAAGGCTTCGTAATACAAAAATGTAAAAAGATGGAATAGGCTAAAATCTGCTAATCTAAATCATAGGCAGCGCAATCGTGCTGCCTAAGTAAAGAACGATGTTGGCACAATCTATTATTTATTTCTTTAGACCAGGGCACTACATATCGAAGGAGTTGTTGTAGGAACTTGGAAAAGGGATCATTTGATTGGAAATTAGAACGGCTGGTGCTCTTTTTAGTAGTCGAAAGTGATTGGAAAGCAACTAACACCTCTTCCATGCTCACCATTTCCCCAAACATATCCAATCAAAATTTGAGATAGCCATTTTGTTCAGCATTGTTGATTTCCATATAGAAAATATGTTTTTGAGGAGGACACTCCCCCACAACCCTCAGGGCAAGGGTTGAAAGTTATGCCCTGGGGGCATATAAAATTTTTATAGAAAGTGTTGTCGTAGAAACTTCAAAACGAGCTCCTTCGATTGGAAATTCAAAGGGCTAGTGCCCTTTTTAATAGTCGACAGTGATTGGAGGGCAACTAACCCCCCTCTCACGCCCACCTTTTCCCCAAACACATCCAATCAAAATTTTGAGATAGCCATTTTGTTCAACATAGTTGAAAGTTTTGGAAACTAGGTCTTTAAGGATGACAACCCCCCCCCCCC
>JAQQPU010016752.1:850-11463 GCA_029168905.1 Artemia sp. Kazakhstan ARC1039 | reverse complement strand
GTTCAGCTTAGTTCCTTAGTTGAAATTTGAGTCATGATTACCAACATCAGCTTCATAAGTTTTAATTGAATAAGAAAGTGGTTTTTTTCTTCTGGCACATCACTAAAAATAACCTGAAGTTGAAAAATGAACTTTAGAAGAGCAAGGCTGCTAGAGGAAAATGATATGACAGGCAGAGTTCAGCTTAGTTCTTTAGTTGAAATTTAAGTCAAGATTACCAACGTTAGCTTCTTAAGTTTTAATTTATCAAGAATGTAGGATTTTCTGACACATTATCTGTTTTGATGGTTCCATATGGCTAAAAAGCTGATAAATGGATCCATTGCAACCATAAATAGTCTGAAGTTGAAAAATGAACTTCAGAAGTGCAAGGTTGGTAGAGGAAAATAATATGACAAGCCAGAGTGCAGCTTAGTTCCTTAGTTGAATTTGAGTCAAGATTACCAACATTAGCTTCTTAAGTTTTAATTTAACAAGAATGTAGGATTTTCTGACACATTATTCGTAATGATGGTTCCATATGGCTAAAAAGGTGAGAAATGGATCCATTGCAACCATAAATAGTCTGAAGTTGAAAAATGAACTTTAGAAGAGCAAGGTTGCTAGAGGAAAATGGTATGACAGGGCAGAGTTCAGCTTAGTTCCTTAGTTGAAATTTGAGTCATGATTACCAACATTAGCCACATAAGTTTAAATTGAATAAGAATGTAGGTTTTTCTGACACATCATTCGTATTTAGGGTTCCATATGGCTTAAAAGGTAGGAAATGGATCCATTGCAACCATATATAGTCTGAAGTTGCTAGGGGAAAATGGTATGACAAGACAGAGTTCAGCTTAGTTCCTTAGTATAAATAGGAGTCAAGGTTAGCAACATTAGCTTCTAAAATTTTAATTAAAGAAGATTTTATATTTTTCTGACACATTATTCGTAATAAGGGTTCGATTTGACTGAAAAGGTGAGAAATGGATCCATTGCAACAATAAATAGTCTGAAGTTGAAAAATGAACTTTAGAAGAGCAAGGTTGCTAGAGGAAAATGGTATGACAAGGCAGAGTTCAGCTTAGTTCCTTAGTTGAAATTTGAGTCATGATTACCAACATTAGCTTCATAAGTTGAATTGAATAAGAAAGTAGCTTTTTTCTGACACATCATTCGTAATAAGGGTTCCATGTGGTTAAAGAGGTGAGAAAAAGATCTATTGCAACCAAAAATAACCTGAAGTTGAAAAATGAAGTTTAGAAGAGCAAGGTTGGTGAAGGAAAATAATATGACAAGGCATAGTTCAGCTTAGTTCCTTAGTTGAAATTTGAGTCATGATTACCTACATTAGCTTCATAAGTTGAATTGAATAAGAAAGTAGGTTTTTTCTGACACATCATTCGTAATAAGGGTTCCGTATGGCTAAAAAGGTGAGAAATGGATTGATTGCAACCTTGAATAGTCTGAAGGCTGAAAAATGATTTATTAGAATTCTCAATGTTTGATGTCATCTTTTTCAATTCATTACTAAAACTTGTTAGATGTTGTTCATCAAATCTAGACAAATTAAAAAATAAGAATCTTCAATATTCTACTCATTTAATGATTAACATTAAAGTCTACAATTTTCTGTGTTTTTCTAGTGGAATGAATTAATTTAGCAAGTGAACTTGTACGTTCAGAATTTGGTGCTTACTATGTAGATGTATAAATTACTCAGACTGACAAAAGGCTTTTAGTTTTCATTTATTTTGTAAAATTCTAATTTTGTGGCTACTTTTGCTTCTGTTTTTGCAACCCTAATAGTCTGTATGTCTCATGACATGTGGAAGAGCATGGCTGCTAGATGAATTTAGGCATGACAGGCAGAACTTAGCTTCATTTTGTAGCCGGGATTTGAGTCAAGATTGCCTACAAAGTTGAATATGCATCTGTTCATAAACAAACAAGCATTTTGGATATTTAAAATTCAGGCCTGGCCTTTGGGTGCCCTCAAACTGAAAGAAATCAAATTCCTACCGCTTCAATGATCTGTATTAATGAAAAGTACTATTGCCACAAGCACTAATATTTCAGTACTAGCAAGCACTTGTGCATGTCAACATAGTGTTAAATTGGAAAGGTAGAAATGGCTAATGACGCTAAGGCCACAAGCAACATAAGCAGGAGTATGTTGAATAAAAAAATAGACAGGCTTATAGACCCTGGTCCATGATTTTTCTTTGTTTTGAATGCTGGTTATAATTTTGGTTAAATTTATTTAATAATATTGTATATTGGAGGTGAGAACTTCTGAAACTATAAATTTAAACTTCATTTAGTTTTAAGTGCTTACAAATTTAAATTCTTGTTTTTGATCATTTTTACTTTTACAATTTCTAGTCTGATCCACCTAAATTTATTCTCAATCTGGGGCTTAGAAGTAGGCCTAGTCGGAATTTAAAGTTACGCTTACTGGCTATGTTGTGGACTTTTTTCTGCTCATTATTGCTACTCTCTATCCCTTTCTCAAAAAGGAATATTTTAGGGTGTTAACAAGTTTTCTGTTTTTCAGGTGCCGGTATTGGCAGTGTTTTTGGATCCTTGATCATTGGCTATGCTAGAAATCCATCATTGAAGCAACAGCTCTTCTCATATGCCATTTTGGGTTTTGCTCTTTCTGAAGCTATGGGTCTTTTCTGTCTTATGATGGCTTTCCTTCTCTTGTTCGCTTTCTAAGCCACTTATAAAAATAACTTTAATAAAGTTGAATACAATGTGAACAAGTGCACACATTATAGTTTTGTTTCCTTTTTAGAAAGATTCCAATGGCTTTAAAATTCGAATTATTAGTGAAGGCTTATAAATATTTTCAACTCTGGGGCTGAGATGAGAGTTTTTGCTATCCAAAAAAATTTTGTAGGTTGCTTTCAGTAATAATTTGAAAAACCTGTTATTTTAATCACATTTTAAGAATTTTTTTTCAAGAGGCGAGTTTATAAAGAATTGATTGTTAGGTAATGAAATGGAGCAAGAATAAACGAAAGGTATCCACAGTTTTGTCTTCTTTTGTCTTAGGTTGTAATTTCAAAAAGCTAAATGCCCAGAGGTTGCTACATTATGGTTTGTTCAACTTTTAAAGTACATCAGAATTAAGAGGACTACAGTACCTTGATTCAACCTTGTTAACTTTCACCTGAAGAGCTGTATGCAGGACATAAGTACCTGGAATTAAAGACCAGGAATTTGATGTAATAAAATGGAATGATTTACAAGGCAAAGGCTGGAACCCCTTTTTGTCAGCTCTACAATGCTGGTATTACCTTATCTATATACTTTATTAGGTAATAGTATAAATAAGGCAGGTACAGTAGTTTATTTTGATCATGGTACAGAAAAAAACTAAACAGTGTTTCTCACTTAACACTAACTAGACCAAATGGAGCCCCTCTTTAGAATATTAACAAAAATCATTAGAAAATGGTAGGAGTGGAAGCTGAAACTAGTGTGGGGGAAAACAAATTCTTGATTTCCCGTAGTGTTTGGTCACTTGCGAACATCGTAATTCTTTAAGCTCGGAACATTTTCCCAGGGCATAATTTTAGCTCCAGATAAATTCCTGAAAATTTCATTTCACTTCTTGAAAATTTCACTTTCTTGACATAAAACCTAAAGTATAGTATTTCCTAGTCTAATAAGTACCATCAGGGTCGGATTTAAATCTTTTGCGCCCCTAGGGGAGACATATTTACGGAGAAATCCCCCAAAAATTTGAGGATAGTGGAAAACCTTGACAGAAGCCAACTGATGAGCCAAAAGTAATGCAAGAGATAGGTGATACCGAGCTCTCAGCTGCCATTCTTGGGAGACATCTGACAGTATATAAGCCGCCACGGAATTCCTGTGTTGTTTTAAAATCACTTTTCTGTGAATATGCATTGCAGCAGCAAAGTGCACCTGGCACTTCGACGATAAGTCAGTCCAGTTTTGTTAAGAAAAAATCGCTCTTTTTTTGCACCCCTAGGCCCGGCAAAAATGCATTTTTCAAAATTTAGGGGGGATTTTGTTGCTTCTTCAATTATTTCAACGAGAACACCAAATAAATTCTGTTTTAATATTCGAAGGGGACTCCCACACCCCCCAATTGACGAAACTATATAAGCCCTATATTCAAGGCCAGGCTACAGAAAGCAAGCTGATGCCTCTGTTATTACCACACTCTTATCTCCTTACTTCCCTACTCTTATCTCCTTACCAACTAAATGCTTCCCCTTTTTTCAAAAATCGTTCATTATCTTCAGTAATTTATCTCTAACATTTGCAACAACCATATTTCTAAAATTCATTTACCACACTATCAGCACCAGAGACCTTACCTAACAACTACTTTGCTTGATTGGCCTCTGTAATTTTTTCTTATAAAAGATTTTGGAGCATATCCTAGATAAAAAATTTCACACCTAATGGTCTTTTAAATTGTTAACAACTCTAAACTGTGACAGGCTTTTCCTTTCAAGCATTCTAAAATGTGGTGAACCCCATATTTCATGAATTACATCTTAGTAAGCTACTGCTACCAAGAATTCGTTGCAGCACCAAACCACGTGATGCCAACACAGACGAGCTTGCTTCATCTCTGCCCCAATTCATTTAACGCTTCACTATTTATCCCCTCCCATGCAGTTCCAGTTTCCTTTATATCCTTCATGACTTGTTCCTGCCACATTCGGGGACGACCTGTTTTTCGTTTGTCTGGCCAGAGAGAACTATCTGTCATCCTTTATCCATAAATCGTGGCCTAGCCATGTAAGCCTTTCATTACAACCCTAAAAAGTGGGATAGAACCATACTTTTCGTATAGATTATTGTTAGATGTATATTCAGTCAAAAAGTGTTCCTTGCAACAAATCTTCCGAAGCATCCACGTTTCAGAACCATACTTGACCATTTCATTGCCGTGGTTTTCAACACTCAATGACTTAGTTGCCATTAATTTTCGTATCTGCTCATGCACCTAGAACTCTCGAAACGTCTATACATTCATTCATTTTGCTAACATTTTGTCTAGGACACTTAAGTCATCTGTAATATCTAAGTCTAGGAGAATTTTACCTTCCAATTTGATTTCGTGCTCCCCAAGAGCCTTTTCTGTTTTTTTTTTTGTTTTTTTTACAAAGCCCAGCCTTATAATCTATAAACGTGGAGAGGGCACAAGCCTGCTTCATTCTTGATTAAACATGAAGCCAACTTTAAACCTCACTTCCTATTTTAACTAAAGAAAAATTCGTGTTGTACACAGCGCTAATCACATCAATACACTTATTTAGTATGCCATACAAAACAGGACCTTTACTAAAGTTTTTTTTTTAGTGTAACCAAATGCCTCTTCTTAATCTATAAAACTGAGGAAGGATTATAGGGATTCAGACACTTCTCAGTTCTTGAATCCTCTCTCCTTCCTAAAACCACGCCATTCTTGACATAAAACCTAAAGTATAGTATTTCCTAGTCTAATAAGTACCATCAGGGTCGGATTTAAATCTTTTGCGCCCCTAGAGGAGACATATTTACGGAGAAATCCCCAAAAAATTGGAGATAGTGGAAAACCTGGACAGAAGCCAACTGATGAGCCAAAAGTGATGCAAGAGATAGGTGATACCGAGCACTCAGCTGCCATTCTTGGGAGACATCTAACAGTATATAAGCCGCCACGGAATTCCTGTGTTGTTTTAAAATCACTTTTCTGTGAATAGGCATTGCAGCAGCAAAGTGCACCTGGCACTTCGACGATAAGTCAGTCCAGTTTTGTTAAGAAAAAATCGCTCTTCGATTATTTCAATGAGAACACCAAACAATTTCTGTTTTAATATTCGAAGGGGACTCCCGCACCCCCCAATTGACGAAACTATATAAGCCCTATATTCAAGGCCAGGCTACAGAAAGCAAGCTAATGCCTCTGTTATTACCACACTCACTCTTATCTCCTTACTTCCCTACTCTTATCTCCTTACCAACTAAATGCTTCCCCTTTTTTCAAAAATCGTTCATTATCTTCAGTAATTTATCTCGTAACATTCGCAACAACCATATTTCTAAAATTCATTTACCACACTATCAGCACCAGAGACCTGATTATTTTCTATTGAAACAGTCCCTTAACTCCTCGCGAAATAAATCTCATACTTTGTAAATTGTCAAATGAATTTTATTGGCCTCTCCTGTAGGGCCTTGGGTGTAGGCCGAAGGCCAAGCTACAGAAATCTAGCTAAAGCCTATGTAATTACCACTCACTCTTATCAGCTTTTTTTTATAAAAGAGTTAATTAAAAATTTTCATAGATACTTCTCCTTAAACTCTATAAATACTTGTCCTCCAAAAATCATATTCATAATATTCAGTAATTATCCCTTTTTTCAACTTCGGAACCACCATATTTTTAAAACTCATTTACCACACTATCAGAACAGGAAGTCTTATTATTTTGCAAATCTTTTAGTACTGTCTCGTAAATCCTCGCAAAAAAAAAAATCGGGCTTGGAGTGTTTTCGCTAATTTTGTTGACTGGGTTTCTAGCTTTCCTCCCTAAGACGACTTCTGCTACTTTGCAAACTATTTTACTGTAATTGTCCCATCCTTCTGTCTGCTTAGTCAGCTGACAGATGCTAATCTGAAGTCAGTTAGTCAAACAGTTCATGGTAACGAACTGTAAGTAAGGAGCGACCCGGCTCAATAGTAACAGAAACTCTAAAAAACGAAATTTTGATGCCAATAGATACATCAAAAGAATCAGATTTATATGCTGATTTCAAATATATAAGTTTCATCAGGCTTAGTTATAAGGGCTCGGCACACGTATCTGATTTCGGGAACCGATTTCAGCATCTGGACAGACGATAGCGGTAAGAAAAATTTGTTGAAAGAAAAATTTATTGCGCGAGATTTTCAAAACAAAGAATCATGGACACAAATAGTCAACTGGAGTTTATTCAATTCAATCTATTTATAACCTGTCAAAACAAAAAAAGGGCGCAAATCCCCTAAATGACAGAGTACATAAGAGAAACAAAAGAAAAAAGACAAGAAAACTTATACACTGAAGAAAAACAAGTATTTTTTACAATCATAGACATAATCATATATCATAATCACAAGATAAGAAATAAATCAAGACATAGAAAAAACTCATAAAACAAAAATAACCAATCATAATTTAGTTTACTGGCGGAAGATTTTAAATATTTTACTCTTTTATCAATAACTGTCGAAGGGAAAATGAGCTTAAATTTTTGGGACAAAAAAGAGCGACTAGTCCAAGGGGGCATATGTAAAAGGAATTTAGCAAATTTAAAATAAATCCGATGAACAATTTTTTTTTTTTTGAAGCAGGAATAATTGCCAAATAGGAGACAGAGCAAGAAGATGAGGCACAGTTAGACTATTATAAAGTTTAGAAAGATGGAAACGACTAAGGTGTGTAACGCTAGAGACAAGTGACGCATAAGCTCACCTTGTTATCTAAGCTTAGTTCTCAGTTTAGTTATCAGCTCAGTAGCGCGGTCTTTCACCACAGACATCTCTGGCTGACTATTTATTTGTATCCCTATTTTTTGTGATCATGATGAAAATCGGCGCCGAAAACTAGAAAATTTTTCAAGCTCAAATCGACGCCAATTTCTTTTAAAATCGGCGCTGATTTGGAAATCAGTTCCCAAAATCAGCTACGTGTGCCCAGCCCTTTACTCATCAAAAGTTACGTGCCAGAGAAAATTTGCCTGATTTTAAAAAAAAGGGGGGAAACAACCCCTAAAAGTCATAGAACTTTAACGCAACTCACACCATCAGATTCAGCGTATCAGAGAACCCTACTACAGAAGTTTCAAACTCCTCTCTGCAAAAATGTGGAATTTTGTATTTTTTGCCAAAAGAAAGATCCCGGATGCGTGTTCATTCGTTTTTTTTTCCAGGGGTGATCATACGATCCAGTAGTCCTAGAATATCGTGAGAGGGGATAGAATATCGAAACATTCTTTTCATGGAGAATGTTTTCTTGGGGAAGGGACATTTTTATGAAAGGGGCGCCGGATTTCCCAACATTATTTAAAAAAAGATCAGAAATTAACTTAAAAAAAAACAAGTTTTTTTAACTGAAAGTAAGGAGCAACATTAAAACTTAAAACGGACAAAAATTATTACGTATATGAGGGGTTCGCCCCCAAGTCAATACCTCGCTCTTTACGCTAAAGTTTTTTTTAGTACTTTCAAAAGAGGTATCTATTCTAATTAACCGGCCTTTGTGATTCAGGGGTTTGTGATTCGAACTTTAGCGTAAAGGGCGAGGAATTGACTATGGGGTGAACTCCCTTATATACGTAATAAAAACATACGAATATAGAAGTTTGTTATGTAAATTAATTCGTAAGTTACGTCAGAACAAAATTTCGAGAAAGCCATTTAGCCAAAAAAGTAAAATTAATATTCAAATTTCGTTTTAATTATTCATGTATGGTGAGCCAAAATCAAGGCTGCGACAATAAAAAGCTTTAGCGTAAAGAGCGACGCGTTGAGGAAGAGACAGTCCCTTTCATTTACGGAATAATTTCTGTTCGTTTTAAGTTTTAATGTCGCTCCTTACTTTCAGTTAAAAAAAAACTTGTTTTTTTATTTAATCTGTGTAAAGTACGAAGATTTTCGTGTGATAACCTGGACCACTTATGCAGATTGTTTTTGGTGAAAACAGTTCTTCAAAGATAGGGAATTCTGATCAATTGTTATCTTAAAAAGAAATTTCGATCTTAATCCTAAAAAAATACAAATTAATAATCTAGCCAATTCTCTTTGAAATCTCCACGGTTTTAGTGAAGTAGCCAGATACTGAAGTAATTTTTCCCCTACCGATGTTAAATCACCGAAGATTCAGCACTCAAAGTTTTCATATTCTTTTGGGATTAATTAAACCACCCGGTTTTGTCCCTCCCTTGCCTGTCGTAGTATACTGATAAGTTGTGGTGTCCTTGGCCTTCTTTCTTTTTTGGTGGGCGAATCTAGAAATTTTACCGAATCAGGATCTTTTTTTCCAATTTCCTACAAAGAAATTGGTGATTAACCTTAAAATCTATGAAGAGGGAAAAGCAACAAAATGCCATTGAGAAGGCTTGGGAATTCACAGCATTTTATGCGAACTTAAGAGTATGGGAGTTCCTATCTGAAAATTTGGTTCACATTGGCTTAGACTCCTTGACGAGGAGGTAGCGAGGATTAGTATTTTTAGGGAGGGGGGGGCAAAATCGAGCATTTTGCAAGAGATGCCAACCTGTGTCCCTCTTGAATCTCGAGATGATAAAACTTTGGACACCTCTAATGATTTGAAATTTCGCTGCTCACATTTTCAGAAGAGATCTTTCCATGTTTCACGGCCATATTTGGAATCGGCTAAGATGGAGGATAAAACAAGTAACTGTAGAATATCTACGTCTATTCTCTTGTCTTTTGAGCCTCAGATATATTCCTTGTTTGAGTGAAAACAATAGGATGTATCATTATAGATCTATCCGTCACGCTTATGAGGACCTGGCATCTTATTGTCTCTCTATTATTTCAGCACCTGGATAACAAGTCTTAGAATGAAAAGATTGTCTCATAGAGATTCCCCACTTTTCTAAAGGTCAAGTCAAATTCAGAGTTTGTTGTAAGCTGTTAAAAACAAATCTGGCCTTTACTTCAAACGTGAAGAAGTTTAATTCCAAGAAATGGGGAACTTTTTCTTCCAATTCAAAACAGTGCTCCAGCCAGTGGTAGATCCAGGTGGGGGGTGCGCGCCCCCTAACGTAGTGTCGGATTCGGGGTTGGGACCGCTTGCTCTAGTTGGGGGTTGGGACGAAAGTTATTTTTTGTACTTAGTTTTTAATAGTTGAGTGATTAATAAGATTTTAATTGTTAAGACTGCTTCTTTTGGCAAACAAGTTTGAAAAGAAGTTTCAGTTACTCTGTGTGGTATCTGTTAGATTTTACTGATGACGCATACCGCCTAAAAGTATTTAATCAAATTTAGATTTATCAAGGGAATCTGTCCGTATTACCACAAAAGCCAACTGGGAGGCGAAAATCTTCATTTCGTAAAAACAAGGAGGGGAAATTTAAAATCCTAACTTCTTCAGGCTATCGAAATGATATTTCAGGATTGTGATGTCACAACGAGGCTGAAAAAAATTAATATTTAAACTTCCTTTTACTGTCAAAAAATTCTTTTCGAGTCTTGCTATGGCACAGAAGCGAAGAAATTGGCTGTCATAAAATGTGTGTTTGCTTTTTTTGCGAAGCGGGGTGGTTTTTACAACATTGTTGTTTTTTAGGGGATTTTGTGATACAAATTAAATGTATGAGATGAGTAGTAATCAACATTATACTTCTATGGGGCCCCTGTACCAGACAGGTTTCTGATGGGTACAGTCTGGTTTGGTGGGTATAGTCTGGTTTGGTTTTTCAAAGAGAGTGACTATCCCCATGCATATAGGTAAACATTTCTACGGGGCATTACACCATTTCAAAGAGATTCAGAGCTCCCTCACATGGCCTTCTGGATTCTATGGAAGCTATAGCAATTTCAACGTTATTCTATAGAAGCTCTTCACCTTTTCAAAGAGATTCAGAGCTCC
>JAQQPU010016751.1:0-10885 GCA_029168905.1 Artemia sp. Kazakhstan ARC1039 | reverse complement strand
TAAGCAGAATTGAATGTTGGTATATTCTTAACACTTCAAAAGGTCTTAAAAGCAAGGCTAGGTTAAATGATACATCTAAATTATTTTTGAAGTCCCGATTACATGCACCCGACCACAGATACAAAAAGCTACGGTCTTTGCTTTGCTAACAATCAAAGGAAAGGCAGCCCGAAGCTCAATAAGGACCAATAATATTTTAAATATTAGTCTGACTACAATACTGTCCTGACATTCAGAAAAAAAGATATTATCAATAGTACTTTAGCATAAATAGCGACGACGATCACACTCTGCCTTTTCATCTTAAATAACAAGTAGAACAATAAGGATTTTTGCTTTAATTAAGACAGTGGAACGCAACTTTAGATGACAATTTCGACCCTATATCCAAGGGCTCACATTAAAATATAAAAAGAACTCACATGAAAATACAATCTTAAAACTAAAATATTTTCAAAACAGCCTTAGCATCATTACTTCAAGGAAGTTCAACCAGGACTCTTGAACTTACCTGAAGTAATGATGCTAGGGTTGTTTTGAAAGTATTTTAGTTTTAAAAAATGTATTTTAATGTGAGTTCTATTATATTCGGTTTTTCTTCATTTTTTTGCGTTCCACTGTCTTATATACTTATAAACAACTTAAAAACAAGTACTTGTTGTTTACTTTGGCATATATCTCTGTATATGCTTAAGAATGAGTTCAGCCGCTGGGTTACATCATGGGGCTCTAGAACCAGGAGTCTTTTAATATAAATGGCTTTTGGTATATCTGAACCGATTTTATGTGTCATAGTTTTCGCTCGATGGCAGCCTCATACCCTATTCTTCCAAAATTCTTGTTTTGAATTTGTGGCAAAACGACCGAAGTTGATACATTACTGATATGCAATCTTTTTTTTTGTATAAAATAGCATTAGAATTTCAAACATTTGCTCAAATAACCATTATCCTGGTATTCTACTACCGTTGGTTCGGTGCAGTGACCCCTGGTGAAAAAAAACATCCTTGACCGTTTTTCTCAGGAAAAACGAAACCCTTGGTGCGTTTGGATATAGGCACATGAAACCCTCTGGATAGAGTTTTGGGCACGTTGAACTTGATTTGGTGATTTTTATCAAGAGTGGCCCCTATTTTTAGGTAAACCTACCCCTTCTATTGTTACACAAGTTTTCTAGCTCTAATGGCTTTAATTAGTAATTTCAAAATAACTCATTTCCAAATGTTTGCAATCGGCATTTAAAACGAATTCCTTTCAACTATAAATTTGTATTAAACATCCACATCTAGTTTCAATTTACATTGAAAAAAGTCACTCTTTAATGACCGTCTATTATCAAGAGCGGTTTGAAAACTGTATTAGAACGGTACACAGATGTTAATCAGATCTGCTTCTAGAAGCTACTTTAGAACCCTACTTTATAGATTTCAAGCTCCGGTCAGCAAAAATCTTAAATTTGGTATTTTTGCCAGAAGAAAGATCAAGGATATGTCTTTATTTTTGTTTGCTTGTTTTTTGTTTGTTTGTTTGTTTTTTGCTTTTTTTTAGAGGCGATCATATCTAACTAATGGTCCTAGAATATCGGGAGAGGGGTCATTAGAATGGAAATCAAAAGTTTTAGTGCCCTGTTTAAGTGACCAAAATAATTGGTTAGCAACTAGCCCCTCTGTCACGCCCTATGGTACTCTGGCAACGGTCTTTTAAGCTAAGCTAAGGAAGTGACATTAAAATGGTTCATCAATAAAAATGCACCAAGATTAAACTGGGCTAAACCAGCCCACTTACAGTCTATTTTGGGAGTGTTTTCTCGAGTTACCTAATCAAATGCTGCTAGTGAAGTAAAGGAAATTTTCAAATACTGATAAAACTTGTCTTCGTAACAGTTCTGGAACAACAGTAAATTTATCTCCAGGATATTCAACGTTGAAGGTCCTTTAGAAAAATTGTCAAACTTGCAATCATGTTAAAAACCGTTTTAATGCAAATAAGTACACAGAAGGTAACCTCCCATTAAAGGTAGGCTCCTTTGACTAAAAAAAATAAGTTTTCAAAGGAAAGTAAAGAGCGACATTACGCTAAAAATTAACTAGGGTATAACTGAATACATTTTGGAGTTTAAAAAAGCCTGTTGGCAACTCCAGGTGTTTTATTCACCAGCCCCTTTTGAATACACTAGTCACTCCCCAGGCACTATGTAAAACTATTTTTATCATATTATATATAATTTTAGAGCATTCCATCTCGAACATTGGCGGAAAAATTCAAACATCTGGGTAAAGGGTGGGGGCCTGAGGGGGCGGTAGCCCTCCTCATAAACAGGATCATTTCTATTCGTTTTGAGTTTTAATGTCACTCTTTACTTTGCTATGTAAAACTTGATGGTCTTATTATTCTATTGATTTTTAACATCACATTCTCCGTAATTTGAATATGAGGTGAGCTCCCTCCCCAACTGGCTCTTAACTGTATCCTAAATTCAAGTTTCGCATAATCATGCTTTGAAAATAACCCCTGAAAAGGATGACCCATTAATATTTTTGGAAGAGGGGCCTGAAATACCAAAAGGATTTTTCAGCAAGTGAAGATTATTTTTGTACGGGAGTATTCTTAAAAAAGATAATGTTCATGGGAAACTTTTCCCCAGGTAAGTATATGATACGATATTTACTACAAAAACAGCTCCGATGAATTGTAAAAACAAAATAATAAAACTCGATTCATAAATGTTCATTCAATCAATATAAATCGATCTAGTTTACAATGCCCTTTAATTTTCAATGTGTTCGATACTAATCACGAACAGTCTCCCGAGCTATCTAATAATATCATGAAAAATTAATTCTTAATTTACACTAAAAATATTTCCGCAATAATAGGAGAGTGTTCTCCCTTTAGCATCTATTTAAAAGCTTAGCCCAAATATACAATCCCGAATGAGGATATTTTCTACAAATTGATCAGAAGGGACTCCCGTGAAAAGTGGAAAAATTTGGCCGTAGGAATTTACTTTCTGAGTGTTTAGGCAGCCTCTATCCCACAAAAGACCCACACACCTTCCACCCTACCACAATTATTGGTGTACACCGATAAAATGCTTCACAGCTGTTATTAATACTGTGTATACGTTCGATATAATAACACTTCATTTTGTATTGACTGTGCGATATGTTTTGTGATGAATGTGGCACCATGTGGAAGTATGTCCTTTGGACTTGGAAGAATATTTACATAATTTTCTACATTTCTAAGCTCATTGGTTATGTTTTTTTCTATTTAACTTCTTCTAAAAACTTTGTTTTCCATCATACTTCTGATCCTTTTTCAAGTCATTCCCAGGTCAAGTTAAGATGTATCTTAACAAAATTCGCCTTGCTATTAAAATTGTGCATATTAACATTGTAAATGGATTAGCAGCTTCCTGCTTTTTTCAGCTTCCCTGGCTAAGAAGTAAAATAATGGGTTGTAATTAAAATTTTGAACAAAATTTGGATATTTAGTCAAAAATCTGAGAGGGTCTGAGAAAGATTGCAAAGTATCGCACTTATCAACAGTTATGGCCTTCCAGTATTAGTCTTCCTGGAGAGACGTGAGAGAAGGAGGGATTAGGGCCCCCCTTCCTAAAAAATTCATATATGATTTCAAAATGGTAACAAGAATATCTATCCTCACCTTTTTTAATTTCATCTCTTTTTTGATCCTCATTATCTGGATCCAAGTCCTCGGCTTGAGTAATCCAGTCCAAGTATCCTTTTATGTCTTCTTCAAGCCTCTGTTTTTCCCGCAACTTGTGAAAATCTCCCCTGGCTTGTTGTTTCTCTCTTTCCTTAGAAAACTCTCTATAAAAGAAACACTTTTAATGAGCATTATTAGAGTTCAGGTTCATGAAAAACAAATATCTATACTAGTTTTATAAACAGTAAGAAATAAAACCGAGAATCATCACAAAATGGCTTTTTCAAACCTAATGGTAGAGTCCACTTGCAGATAATCAGCTTAGCCTGAGCGAGGGAAACTACTTTGCAGGTATATTTTAATTAAGTATTTAATATACAGAGATGGTCAATCATTTAACATAGTGCGTTCTGCTCAGCCTGCTTTCCATAATTCTCTGTTGCATTTTCCATAGTTTTGCTACTAAAATATCATATTATCATCATATTTTGGTATATTTCATTAGGACTAACCTAACTTCACTTCTTTGGTGTGGTCGCTGTAACACGTAAGCACCACACAGTCTTAAATGAAGATGCACCCATACATGCACCCACTATGACCCATAGATGCACCCATTTACTGTTTAAGTGAAAAGTGCCCAAAATTATATTAAATATATAATTCTGTGATCTTTCGATAGCCTGCTACTCAGAATAGAACAAAAGTAAACCTAGGAAACAATACAGTGTTAGCAGTTATTGCAAAATATTATTTTTCGTTTACTTACGGGTAATTATCCCGATTTTTTGTCAGTCCCTTTGATAGCCTGCTTAATATAAATCTAGCAGAAACAAACAGTCATACGTTTTCAAACTCCACCCAGCCATGATCAAGCCTTTCAACCTTCAGGGTTGAAATCAGGGCCTCTAATTTCAAAATGGTGGCTTAAAGACCTAGACACAGTAAAACCAAGTTACAGTAAAAAGACCTATTTTCTAGTTTCTTAAGACGTGAGGAGGGTTAAAAGTTTCCAATTCAAGCTTTTAGACCATAGAAAATTGATTGGCTATCTCAGAATTTCCACTTGCGGGCATTTTGACCCTCTTTTAACGAAACTTGATGTTTGGTGACACAAAATGGCAGAAAGCCAACTTGCTGTGGCATGATATCTTTTTTTGTGTTAAAAGGGCACTAGGCTTGGCAATTTCTTTCAAACGAGCCCTCTCCCAATATTCTACGACCACGGATTCAACCCTTTGTAAATCTATTTTTCTGGCATTCAGACATAGTCGTTTTTCGTTTTTATTAGAATAAACATGGTGTTATATATGTTCATTATTATGGAGCATAGGAGTTTGATTACCCAGGAGCCGGATTCTCGGCTTTAAAAATAAACCGAATCAAAATAAATGGAAATCGATTATACTTACCCGCTTAATACACCAAGAATAAGGTTCATAACGAAGAAAGCTCCTATGATGACCATTGAAATGAAGTATATCCATTGCCAGGAAGATCCCATTGCGTCTTGAATCTGCAATTATCAAATGGAATCTTAGGAAGCTGGTGTAAAAAGTTATTAAGCGAAGAAAGGCATGTTTTTTTTTAATGAAAGTAAAATCCAACGTTAAAGATTAGAACAACAAGAAACTATCTTGCATAAGGGGAGAAAGTATCAACTCTTTAGTTTAGGGTTTAACTTATACTTTATTCACAGCACGATTAATATCTATTGTATGTTGAAATTTAAGCAGAAAGAATGGGCGGTATAGGGGTGGCTGCCAATATTATACGTAGGCTAAATCGTCGTTTGTTTTATTTCAGTTTTAACATCATTCTTAACTTCCTTTCGAAGAAACCATTTTTGTACACTTGATTTTCATTTTTAACATCACAAGCAGGTTTTAGTTATCACATTCAGGTTATTCTAGATATTAGTGGATCTGAAGTCACATTAATTCTCCCGCTCTTTGCATTAAGTTTATGTTTTTTTTTTCTTACATTTAAAAGTGAATGATAATCACCCATTCATAAGTAAACCCTTCAAAAACGTACCTGCGGGAGGTAGGAGATGAAGGAGGGGATCTGGACTGATGAAAATTAATGTCTAGGTAACAATTTTAAATCTTCTCGAAGGCAAACTCTTTTTAACAAATTTTCTTCTAAGGGTATGCGCTCCACCCATGTACCTCTGTAGAGGTAAGTATTTGAATGGATTGCTTTATTTACACTAAAAAAAAATTCACACTAAGATGCGAGCTGCTCGGGGAGGGCAAAATATATTTTTTAAAATCCAGGGGGGTCAATTTTTCTAATCAAAATACCAAAAACAAGTATTTTCGAAACCCAGAAGGGGAGGACAGAAGACTATAGCGGTTGGAAATGCCCCGCGGCAATTGATACCACTCAGCACTAATGTTGCATTTCTTTTGGTCAAAGGGTTCTCCTTCTATGTTTAAAGGCCAGGGCGCATACTCCCTCCCCCTAAATGTTTATTTGAAGGACCTCTCACAGGAAGCAAAAAAACTGCTCGCTTTAGGCATTAAGTACCCCCCCCCCCCGCTTAACAAAAACTGCAATTGAATTCCTCCTTTATAGCTGACACACAGCTGCACAAAGCTGCACATAAATTAATGAGGCCACCAATGAATCAGATTAGTAAATAAAGCTTACAAACACTATAAATACCGCTCATTTCGTATGGATTTCATACCATGGTTACAGGCATAGCTGCAGTCGAGGAAAGTGCATCGAAAAACAGCTTCAAGCCCCTAAAAATGCTTCTTAAATTTCATAAATCGTCCGCTGACTAGCACAATTAGAAGGCTACTGCAACATCACAGAGAGATGCTTCTACGTTCGTCGTTCGTCATTTTTTAACTTCATCTTGGTAAAGTGCCATATGCCACCAAAAATAGGTGTCATTTCTGAAGGTGTCATTTTTGTGTCAATTCTGGAGTTCAAAGGGTGGGAAGCACAAATGCTTCATTATTTGTGCTTCCTTGTAATCTATGAAGCCGAAGTAAAACTACAGATTTACAACTCCTCTTCTTGTATAACCCCTCCCAGTCCATAGTAAGAAAAAATAAAAAATAGTTTTGAAAAAAAATACTGTCCAATGAAAAACTTCTTTTTAACTGTGATTTCGGAATAACAACTGTTTCAAATTATCTTAACAGTAAAATTTAATTCCAAAAGTGATTTTCCAAAAATTTCAAAAAAAGAGCTTGAAACCCAGAAGTGTCCTTTTTTTAATTTCTCCAGCACTGGCGGGCTACCAAAAAATCATCAAAGGTTGTCTAAGAGCTCATTTGAAAGATAATGCATACATCTATCTGCTTAGTATAAATTTGTCTTGGCAACACCATTGTAAGGTGGTACATGACACCGTGGGACTTTTGTGTCATTTGTGGAGTAGATAGAAATGGAAGCATAAACAATACACAATTGAAATCTTCAGGGTCCAGAATCTTTAGCCGGATGCTTAAACTTAAAATCCCTTTCTTGAATGCGGCGTCTCCGAGCCCAAGTGAAAAAATGATTTCACTCAAATTCAAAGCTTATTAAAGAATAATGATAATTAGTATTTACTTTATTTGAAAACTAAAAATTAATCCCGAAACCATATTTTCGGGAATTTTGAAAAAAGCTTCAAACTCTAATATGTCTTTGTTGTTGCATCACTAGCGGGGCCCTGGGATACCCTAGGAGCGTCGAGATATGTAACCAATCGGAGTTTAGGGTGCTATTCCCCCGCCCCTTCAAGGAGTGCATAAACTAGTTACTGTTTTGACTTTACACACAGGCGTGTCATGTGTAGGCAGGAGGAAAGAACTGTCCCCGTCCCCCTGAATTCAGAGGTTCCATTAGTTTTAACCTTGTATTCTTCTTCATCATGACGGCCAGTTCTCTTAAAATATTGAATTTCAATAAGCAGAAATAACGAAAGTGTTCTTATTAGAAGTTAAAAATTCGTTGCAGCATTGTGGCAGAAATATTGCAACATCCATACGTCATTTTTGATGAATTAGATTAACAATACATCTACATCCTTTTAATATACTTATGTTTTTTTTAAATCGCTGCATATTTTATATTGAACAAATTTTACTTAATTTTTATCTTGAACTCCTCATAGATGCCAATGAATATTATTTCTCTTGAAATGTTTGTGTTATTTAATTGCACATTGTTTGTGGGAAGCTGTAAAAGAGGTGTCTCTGGTGTCTTTAACTAGGTTCGAAAAACACGATTTTATTAGAATTGTTGTGCATATTTAATAAAAAAAAAACTAAAAATGAACAAAGATTATTGCTTTGCAGTCTGTGCAACATTCTCGCATATTTGCAAAAGTGGTGCAAATAACTGACTTGTGATGTTTTCCTATATTTGTAGAATTCTCAAAACTAGCGCTTCACTAAAATCCGAAATCGATAGATTTTTCAAAATTCTAAAAATTCAGGGAAATATCATGAGTCACTTTATTTGCCCCAGTTTTGGAAATACATCTTACATAGACTAAGGACGAAATCTTGACTGCGCAGTATTAGCAACTCTGAAACTGGAAGTTTATACAAATAGCTTATAGTTTTTACAGTCTTGCTTGATGAATTTTATATATTTGGAATCAGTATGAAAAATAGATTCTTCTGTAAATTCCGTTTTTTTTAGAGTTTCACTTTCTATTGAAAAGGTTTGCACTTTACTTCTGCTAAAATTCATTTTAAGTTTGAGTTGATTATTCATTTAAAATTCTGTCGTTATGAGAATTCATCTGTTCGTCCATAGCAGTATCAGTAATATTTTTATTTAATACCTTTTTATTTTATGTGTTACTTAATAACCCTTCCTTTTGGGTTTCATAAATTCATTCGTTGTAATTTTTGTTCCTTCCAAGTTTTGACTTCCTTTTTGCACGCTTTGGATTTTAATAAGGCGCTTTATATGTTCTTAAAGACTTCTTTTTTTTATTTTATTTTTAAATTAACCTCACAAAAGGGCGGAATGTATGCAATGTACATAAAATAAGAACATTAACTAGGATTTCTGAATCAAGAAATGAGAATCTCACTTCAATGCGTATAGCCTAAATAGCCAAGTTCAGCATATAGAGTTAAGAGCACAATACATTTGACCAATATGAGTGTAATCAACGTATTTACCAGTATAATCAAGTTTTGACATCTCTGGAGAGTGACTCCCCATTTTCCTTGGTTTTGCCCCTTTCGTAAGTATTTACAAAATTCAACTTAAAATCGTGGAACATAGGCCTTGCAGTTGCAAAACCTGTTTAACTCTTACTTCAACTTCGTGCAGACTGAATATAAATAAACTAAGGGTAATGACTGAAAATACATAAACTAAGGTTAATGACTGAATATACATAAACTAATTCGGTATTCCATGTGTTCAGACTACCCCAATTTTTCCGTCTATTTTATCCCCAAAACTATCTCTGACGCAAGCACATACACAGGAAGGGAGTTGCTAGGAGCCTGCCTTTCAGTAAAATCCTGTGTTGTTCCAAATTTCTGGTAACAACTCATCCAAATTATCAAATACATTTTCTATCCCCTCCCCCCCCCAATAAAAAATAATCTTGTATTCTTCAGGGTATGGAAAAAAAAGAAGAATAAGATGTAGATTATGAACATGCTGAATATGTTATTTGAAATGTAAAAGAATACTATGCATGGTGCTGGAATGTATGGCATTAGAATAAATTATAATGTGCTGAATTGAGTCTTTATTCACTGACATTATGCACAAATCTAGAATGTGTTCAGCACGATATTAGGGGCATATTTCATCATCAGGACTAGAAGCAATAGATCGTAACAATTTTTAGCTCTCGTTTTTGGCTTGGTTAATTTACAATATTTAGCTTTATAATATTAACTTTAACTAACTAGCTTTCGTTATTCTTTGTGTGCGTAAAGCTGAAGTGTGTATGCCCGGAATAATAATATTTGTTGGTGTTTTCACATCTTCCAGTCTCCGGCAATTAGAAATACCATTACTGTACGAAGAACATTGAAAACAGTGACTCAAATCAATGATTTAAAGTCTGATAAAATGAAAATTTTAATATGGATGTAACTTCAGAATTAAACGAATACTTGCATAATTCACGACCCCCAATCTCATGCAAGATTCAGCCTACTTAAGGTGCAAGATTTAGCACAACTAGACATGTTAAGAATAAAAACTTTTTAATACTTATTTAAAAAAAGAGGTAAAGGAAGATTTAACACCAAATACAATCATGTCTTTTTTTCATTATATTAAAAAAAAAATCTCCCGAGGTAAGAAGATTCCGACATGAAAGTATGTTAATTTCTCTTATAAAGGAATACTGTTGCACGGTATTACATTCTCCCTACAATAGCATACTTAATACTAATGATCTATTACACCTCTCGGAATATGTGGTATGGAAATTTGATTCGTGTTTATTCACACCATTATAATTAATTTGCTTTCTCATTCAGAAAGGAAAACACTCGTCGGGTGAAAGTAACTGCGAAATAAAGTCAGAGAATGGGATGCAAGCGATGGACAGTAAAGCTCAAATCGAATATAGGAGATCGTTTTTGAAAAGTTCAGATAATACCGAACTAGACCCAGTGACTAGTGAAAATACCACCCATCATTTTTTTTTTTTTTTTTAGACGATAAAAAATTTATTGCAAAACTTTTTTGAATTTTTTTTTCTTACTCGAACCGGTATATATTGCAACTTTTTAGTACTAAACTTGAAAGCGTGGAGTGGTCATGATAGTTTTTATAATCCTTGTTATAAGAAGAACAAAATTATTGTGATGGAAGTAAACAGCAAAGTTAAAACTTATAACAAATAAGAAACACTGCTTCGTACCATGTTAGTAAACACGCAACATGTGTCTTATTAAACCAGCATCTGTTTCTTGATTATAGGTATTCCTAGACTAGAAGATATACCGCGATAGGACTTCAGCCAAATCATGGAAAATTTACCCTTTAGAAAGGGCAACAGGAACACAAATTCAGAATAACGTTAAGGGTACTAAATAGTTAGTTATGGAAATGACTTTTACATTTAAGTAAAGGGTATAGTAAGTAAATGGTATTTTTTTTCTCGTAGTTGAACTTCACGCAGTGTGCAACTCCATAAGGGTGGAGGAATAACTGGAAAGTGGTGGCATGGATGGACAGGAATGGACATAGGGCTAAAATTTCAATATGATCTGGT
>JAQQPU010016750.1:0-18721 GCA_029168905.1 Artemia sp. Kazakhstan ARC1039 | reverse complement strand
TAAATTATTACTTTACTAAAATAAATTATTACTTTACTAAAATAAATAATTACTTTACTAAAATAAATTATTACCTCCAATTCGCAAATCCCATTACCCTTTTTTTTGCAAAGGTTAATCAAACATCTCCGATTGTAAAAGCATTAAAAAATTTTCCAATCACTAATTACCCCTTTTTGCAAATGCTAAATAATTCTGATTATAGTGTCCAATTTTTTGTCTGCTTTTCAAAATGTTCGTATTTGTTTAGAATGAAGTGTTTTTTATAGCAGATACCCCCCGTGCAACTGAACCCCCCATGTAACTGAACCCCTGTATAACCGAAACCCCGTACAACTGAACCTCTGTGCTACTCGACCCCATTTAACTAATCCCCGTCTAACTGAATCCGTATGTAACTGAACCCTCGTGCAAGTCAACCCTCGTGCAACTCAACTCCCTCAAAACACTTTTCAGCCATTTCTTGTTAACTTTTTTATTTCTAAACTATTTAAAATTGACAACACTGTGCAAATCATCACTTGTGTATTATACAGTACACATTCATTCCATCTCCTCCAAAACACTTTTCGGTCATTTCTTGTTAAATTATCCAATCGCTAATTACCCCTTTTTTTTCTCCACCTTCAAATGTTCCTTTAGTCATTGCCCAGTTAACACTAAGATGTAAATTGAGTAATCCTCTCGCAATAACAAACCAAACCAGATTATACCCACTTAACCAGATCAAAAATGGCGGTCACACTAACTTGATTAGTAATTGGACTTTCAGTCCTACATTCACGGGTTTCTGCAAAGTGCTATGGCCTTCATTGAAAAAATACCAGTTTAAAAAAAAATAAAAAATAAACATGTATCCATGAGTTTGACCTCCAAAAAATCGATGTCACAATAGAAAACCCGTCTCTTTGAAAGGGTGTAATGCCCCTGTAGAATAGAATTACCTACCAGAAAAACCGGATGGAACATAAAGTCCTCAAAGTATAATGTTGATTACTACTCATGTTCCACCAAAAAGACGAGGCGCTTATGACATTGCATTCATTGGTCTCAGATCTATCCATTCATCGACCCAGAATTATGATTCTACTTACACTTTACTTACAGAAGGATTTAGATTTGCTCAGATAATAGGAAAATCGTTTAGTTTAGAATTAGGAAAATTGTTTACTCTAAAATATTTGCAGCGTCTGTTTTTTCTAAAAAACACTGTTCACTAAATTTCAAAAATTTAATTCGATGGCTGGATAAAACTGAGTCTCAGCCAGTGGCAGTTCTGGCCTCTTAGCGCCCGGGGCAAAATCTTGATTAGCCCCCCCCCCCCTGTATCCCACATAATTATTGGGCCAAATTTTAGAAAAGGTTTTCATTTATTAACAAGTTATATCTAGTTTGTTAATAATTTATTTTTAATTGTTTCTCATTTTATTATTTAAATTACTTAATTATATAAATTTAATTATTATTTATTTGTTTATTTAATTGATTAATTAATAATTTATTTTTCCTTTCATTTATTAACTGCTCTTCTTTATTTTAATAAAAATGAAATTTCTAAAATCACAAAATGTTCATAACGGCTAGATTATTTATTTGAAATTTTGTGTTTCTAAATTTGATCGCCAGGGGCAATTGTCCCCTCTGTCCTTTCCCCTCTCCAAAACGGCCTCCTGTCTCAGCTATGTAATAATAGCAATACTTCACAGGGAACTAAAAAAAATGAAACGAATTAAGCTTTTTCTTTCTCAGTACGTTTCAATACAGTTTTCTAACTCTGCTGGCTTCTGTTCATCTCTGAGCATTTATTATTAAAGAATTGATGTAAAGATGGTCGAACTTTAGTGTTAAAAACCGGTTAAGGAGGGGGGGGGGAGGTAAAGGCACTTTTGTTTCCTTGATATATTTCAGCTTATTTTAAATTCCAACATCGCCCTTTATTTCCAAGAAAAAGCAAAAAACAATTTTGGTTGTAAAATCATATTCAGGTCTATCTTGCATGGTAAAGGGGTTGCCATCTCCCAATTACTAGGCGTCTGTCGCCCACTGTCCTTAAAAGATAGACCAATATCTTTCCTGACTACATTTCTCGGTAGTTTTTCAAAAGAAATTGAACTAAAAGTTTTATTGCTCAAGGAAAGCACAACTAAATTATCTTTTTATATCATTCTCGAAGTGTTTCATTAAAATGTCATAACTGTCGTTGTCAGTCCTTGTAATTTAGTATTGAAATGAAAGATGGTCAAATTTTAGCGTAAAAGTCGGGGAGAGTCAAAGGGAATGGCTTTTATCTTGTTGTCTACAATCATGTCTGTGCATTATAAGTTTTAGTGTAACCAAGACCGTGTCCAGCAGGGGGGGGCAGAGCGTTTGAATCCCCCCGCGTGAAATTTTGTTCGTCTCGTAAAAGCGGACAAAATTGGAAATAAGCACATTTTTGATACTCTTTTAAAGTTTTTTGATACCCCCTCCCCCCCGAACAAAAATCCTGGATATAAACTTGAGTGTAACCCATTTCTTCCATTGGGAAAAGAATGTTTTATGGTCATTTTCGGGCTATCTTGTATAGTAAGAAGGCTTCAGCCCTTCCACTCTCCGCCCTCTCTTTAGAGTATAGTTTTAACTTTTGTATATAAGTTATTCAAGAACGAATGTATTTATGTGTTTTAACTCTGCATATTGACATAGGGTTTTCTTTTGTTTCAGGATAATAACACCTTTTTTTTTACCAACAAGAGGGCACGAAAACACCTTCAGTCAGATATCGGTTTGTCCCTAACTAATTTAAAGTTGATCCAATATTTAGACTTTTTAAGTTGAAATGGAAAAGACGGACCAATAGAAAGTTAAAGCAGCATTTTAACTCTTTGCTGGTTTCCAGCAAAAATTGTTAAAGCCCATATTTGATAGGCAAATTTATTTCTACGTCTTGCTCAAAGACAGATCAACTTAATTTTATGTTCCGTTTACTTAAATAAAGCCGTGTCGCTCAGCGAAGAACTTTCATTTTCTCACACTTTTTTTATTTAAATGTGCCAAAAAGCTCGTCAAACATCAAGATGTAAGCTTCTATTTTTTCTAAAGGAGAACTTCAACCTATGTAAAATAATAACATAGTGGGATACACCTTTCAGTTTTGAGTAAGACGTTATAGCCATGAATAAACTCCAACAGCATTTTAAATCTACTTTTTTCACTACCATGTTGCAGTAACCAGTTTTTGTTTGACATTTTACGTATATACAACTAAATAAATTAGATAGCAGGAAAACCATATTCTGCTTCCCTCCATTGGCTGACTTGCAATGTATTTTCTTAGTAAACCGCAAAATGAATGGTGGAATTCAAATAAAGCCACTAGAATCCGATTATCGACACTTTCAGTTTCTGTTATTGTTTTTTTCTGTTGAGCTTATGCTTGGAAATGCCTTAGTAGCTTAGTTTAATAGATTATCTAATAATATGTGTTTAATTCACGAAGTGGTAAAATTACCTCAATGGCTAGCCATTCTATCTCCTCATTTCTGTGATGAAGAATTTAATAAAAGCATTTCCAAACTACGTAATTTTGACTATCGTCTTGTTTTAGTTCAATCTTAAGAAAGCTGGAAGAACTATCGTGAACGATTGCCATAGCCAGTAGAGACTCTGAGGAGGTTCAAACTCACGTCATCGAAATAAAGTAAATCACATACAAAAACAAAGAGAGAAAGATTTTAAGATAAAGAAAACTAAGGGGAATACAGCATGTAGAAGGTCACCCCAGTGTTCTCATTGAAGTGACTCTATTTAAGTTCTGTGGTGCTTCATCACAGTAATATCAATTGTATATATAAAAAAGTTTTTTTTAATATTTTTTAAAATATCCGCGTCGTTTTAGTTTGTCTTTTCCTCCTACTGGCCGTAGTCCTGTTTGTTTTCTTTATCTTGATATTCTTTTTCTCTTTTTGTTTTTGCCATGGCTGGCCATTTCGGCTTGAGATCTATCACATAAAAATGTATGTGCTTTGCTATTGTTAAATTATTAGCCCCTAAAAGAACATTTTCATAGAAGGAATCCCGTCCTGAAGTAAGCTTTCTTATCTTAATCTAGGTCTGTCACATGATGATCGAAAGCGACATTTAGCTTCCTCCAATATTTTTGGTAAAAAAAGAATTGCTGGTATTCAAAATTCTACCTTAATTAGTAAACGAAGAGGTGGTTATTGAAAGTCACATTTAGCCTCCTCTTATTGCTTCTGCATTTTCGCATTTTTGGTAAAAAGTGGTGGCATTCAAAATCCTACCTTCATTAGTAAACGAAGAGGTGATGATTGAAAGTTACATTTAGCTTTCTCCAATTGCCTCTGCATGTTCGTATTTTTGGTAAAATAATGCTCTCTTCAATTGCCTCTGCATGTTTCGTATTTTTGGTAAAAAAAAATGCTGGTGTTTGAAATCCTATCTTCATTAGTAAATGAAGAAATCAGAAACGAACCAAAGACTACCTCATTTTGAGGAGGTAGCAGGACAATCACAGGGCATGCTGGGCTAGTTTTCTCAAGAATAGTGTTGGGTTGTATGTAAAAGTTGTTCATCTATCTCAAATCTTCTGATGAGGATTTAAATACCTCAATGGCTTTGAGTGCTTCAATTGCAGAAGGTTGGGCTTCAGTTACATAAAATTACCCAGCTGACAAGAGCGTCGAAAGTTATAAGCCGTATATTGTTGCGGATTTAGGGTTCGTGCAAAACTGATTGTTTAACGTGGCTGTAGCATTGGATGTTTCGATTAAAATCTCGTCTAGTTCAGGGAAGTGGACCCAATGTGTCAGTAATCGAGTCAATATATAGGAAGTGCAAAACCATTTTGACAGGGCTCGTGGATAGCTGAGGTTCAAAACATTGTGAGAAGCTGTGTCGAAATAATGTTTTAAGTTAATTTCTATATGCTAGTTCTTACCTGCAGTCTCACTTTAACATTGTCTCTGTTTTAAGCACAGTATTTGTATTTGGTGCTTCTTTGATTCCGTCAAAAGTACCAAATTATTTACGGTGTAATCGTCCAAGAGCCTAGAGTTTCTAAATTTTAGCCAGAATATAAGGAGTGAAGCTATCTTGGCTGTGAAGTGATATGTGATGTTATCTTAGTGTTCAGAATCGACTGAAAAAATTTAGTGTTAATAGAGCACAGAAAAATAGGCTTTGTCGACCGTTGACTTGAACACGGATTACAAAGGCTCTTGTGTCGACAAGTCATAAAGACATTGCTGTAAATTATATACTTCACTAATAAAACCTATGCTCGAACCTAAACCTCCTTAATCCAAGGTAAACGTCGGAGCCCTTGGGTTGTAGCAGTAGGAGAGCCTCTCTAATTTCAGGACGAGATTTAATGTCCTCGGTAAAAGTCTTATTTCTAAGCCAATCACAGAGCTAGAAATACTAGACGAGATGACGTCACAGCCACAAGCTCATTGAATACTGCTTGGTGTTACATCAGAGCAGATTTCTGGGAATTGAGTAGCTTGAATTTTACGTAATATGTTTGTTCATCCAGAATTGATTGCATTATTAGCGGTATCTAATAATGATAACTGTTTGTTATGGTTTCAGACATTATAAGTTGTTTTTGCATCTTGTCCAGGTTTGATTGCATTATTAGCGGTATCTAATAATGATAAAAAGTTCTGTCATTTTCATAGGGGTGAAACAAAGCTTGATAATATTCATATTTTTGATTGAATTGTATGAAGGGGATAAAAGAGTTAAAAGTGTGTACCAGATAAGGTAAGTCTGAGAGGATGATAAGTCTTAGGCAACTTGACATAAATGTTAGAATAACATCACTGGTATCAATCTATGGAAACGGTTAGCGATGCCAAGAAGATTTTGTGACTTAACTCGGCTTTACTTCTTAGGTGACCTATGAAAACTTAAATATTTTTTAGGGAGTGGGGGATGATTCAACGGCTCATTGGGTACATTCTTATGCCCTTCTCACACATTATAAGTTGTTTTTGAATCTCGTCCAGAATTGACTGCATTATTAGCAGTATCTAATAATGATAAAAAGTTATATCATTTTCATAGGGGTGAAACAAAGCTTGATAATATTCATATTTTTAATGGGATTGTATGAAGGGGATTAAAGAGTTAAAGTGCGTATTAGTTAAGGTAAGTCTGAGAGGATGATAAGTCTTAGGCAACTTTCCATAAATGTTAGAATAACATCACTGGTATCAATCTATGGAAACGGTTAGCAATGTCAAGAAAATTTTGTGACTTAACTCGGCTTTACTTCTTAGGTCACTTATGAAAACTTTAATATTTTTAGGGGGGATGATTCAAGGGCTCGTTGAGATACATTCTTATGCCCTACTTTATCATATTAGCAAGTGATTTTTTTTTGGGGGGGGGGGGGTGGTCCAAGGGATCATTGGGTGCGTGTTGGGGATGGGATCCTCCCACAAAAATAGAATATCGGAATATTGTGGTTGCGGGGCAACAATGATTTTTTTTTATTGTTTTTTTCCCTGTGTCTATAGTTTAATATAAACTTTCAAGGTACCACTTCATAGTAAGATTCGAGGGTTGAGTTGGGCTGAGAACCTCCCACACAAATAGGATAATTTGATTGTGAGGGCAACACTTCGATTTTTGTCATGTTTTTTTCGCTTTGTCAATGATTTTAGTTTAATATAAACTTTCTAGTACCACTTCATAGTAAGATTCGGGGTTGAGATGGAGTAAGATCCTCCCATGCCGACTTATTGTTTATTGTTAAAGCACCGAGGACAGTGAAAATAAAATCTGTTGTTCGAATGGGTTAATGTGATGTTTTAATTGAGTATGCTAATGGATTATTGAATTGGCTTTTAGGTATCCTTGGAAAAGTAACATTGCCTTTTAGGTTACCCCTCCTCCCTCCAACTTTTTGTCAAAATGACATGAAATGCTTACGACTGTACCAATCATACGCTATGCTTCCTCATAAACACGACGTGGTTTTCCCTGTGGTACTCTATGGCCGATTATCGACACCACACAGCTGTACTATTTAAGAACTAAAGTTACATCAAACAACAACATAGCAGATTATAACATGGATCAAAGTGTAGAGTTAGAAATATCTTTTTATTGTGAGTGTGTTATTTGTAATGGTCACTATCATGACTTCAGTTATTTGTATGAGAGTAATGCAGCAAATTTAGAAATCATGGAAAATGAAATAGAAGAGGACAATCTGCGTGAAATGAGAAAAAGAATCTTTGATGAAATGGTGACAAAAAGGGTAGGCTCATCAGTTTCTGCAGTGGAAGAGAGTGACCATTATCACAAGAAACAATACAAACAATGGACATCCTCTCCATTACAAGGAAGATCAGGAGCACAAGGAAGCTCTCACAAAAGGAAATTCGATATAGCAGAAAAAAAGATATAAGGAAGAGACAAAGACAAGATGGACATCTCTAAAGAGGGCACTATCAAGAGAGAACACGATGAATTATTTTGTGATGCAGACTCAGAATGTCTAAAGTTGTTCAACAACGTTAATAATGTATAATAATGTATGAAACATATTTTTATATTAATATTCTACATGTAATTACTTAATTAAAATATACTACACATTACTTTGTTATATAGAGTACGCTAGCACCTCAAACGCCTAGAATATCTATTAAAAAGTTGGAGATGTATGATATTAAAAAACATGTAATATTTTACAAGCTAAGTTACGTAACAATTTCCATGTTTCATTTGCATGCAATAGACACCGAGAGTTTTATGATTCCTCCCCACAATGAATTCTACGGGTTATGTGACTCCTCCACACAATGAATTCAGATGGTTTCAGGACTCCTACCCCTAGTCATAAGTCTTTCTAACCTTGAGCAAAGATATAAAAGTTTGATGAAGTACTTCTCTGCTCAAATATTACATTAGTAGCTTCCAGAATGATAGGACTATATGACACAGAATTTAATGTTTTGAAAAAATCATCTTGTGGTGTTAAATTGGAAAGTGGATTATTATTATTGTCTATTGAACTCGAAGAAATTGACTCTTATCATTGGATAGTGAACTATAATATGTTTGAGTATGATAAAAGCTTATGGAGTACTACATTACGTCATATAAACAGACTAGGATTCTACGATAGTGATTACACCACATAATAAAAGTGGTCAAAAACTGAGAAATGTTCAGGAAGAAGTCAGTGAAATTTGCAGGTTTTTCAGGGTTGAAGCACTCTATGTAAAGGGTAACGTACCTACAGATAAAGTTTTAATTCGAAACTGTGACCCTAGGATTCCACTTTTCAATTTAGAAGAATTTAAGTGTCCTAAATTTGAAGGGGCTTCTCACCGTCCTGAAAAGGAGGTTAGGTTCTTCGCGCAGTGGTTACCTAGGGACATACCTGATCGTGATAAGTGCACAAGACACGGTAAAAAGTATTCTATATCATGGGATGCTTATTTGTGGATGTTTAACAGTGAACTTCAAGTATTATTTTTATGTAAATGTGTGTTTTTTTCAAAAAATCTTTTTTTAATATGTTTAAGAAATAAATATGTTTAAGCTTAAATCGTCCTTATTCTTTAGAATAGTTCAATTCATTCAAGAAATTATGAAAAATTGTAATTAAAAAACAAACTCCTTCTTGAATTCGCCTCTTAGACACACAACACGGAAATTTCAAGGAAATTATGAGAAAATTGTAAGGAAGTAACAGACTCTTTCTTGAATTCACCGCTTGGATACACTACCGAAATTTCATTCAAGAAATTATGAAAAAATTGTAAGTAACTAACAAACTCTTTCCTGAATTTGCCTCTTAGATATACAATACAGAAATTTCATTCAAAAATTACGGAAAAATTGTAATTAAATATCAAATTCTTTCTTGAATTTGCCTCTTGGATACATAACAGGGAAATTTCATTCATGAAACTATGAAAAATTGTAAGTAAGTAACAAACTCTTTCTTGAAGTCACCACTTAAATACACAATACATAAATTTTATTCAAGAAATTATGAAAAAATTGTAACAAACTCTCAAGTTGATACAAATCTCAAGTTGATCAAGATGAAAGTTGATATTAAACTATCGACACAGGGAAAAAAATACAAAAACAACTCAAAGTGTTGCCCCGCCACCACAATATTCTATTTGTGTGGGAGGATCCCATTCCCAACTCGCACCCAATGAGCCCTTGGATCATCCCCCACCCCCCACCCCTCCAAAAAAATACACTAGCTAATTTGAAAAAAAGGGCATAAGAATGTATCCCAATGAGCCTTTGAATCCTCCATCCTAAAATTATTAAAGTTTTCATAAGTCACCCAAGAAGTAAAGCCGAGTTAAGTCACAAAATCTTCTTGACATCGCTAACCGTTTCCATAGATTGATACCAGTGATGTTATTCTAACATTTATGACAAGTTGCCTAAGACTTATTATCCTCTCAGACTTACCTTAACTGGTACGCACTTTTAACTCTTTTATCCCCCTCATACAATCCAATTAAAAATATGAATATTATCAACCTTTGTTTCACCCCTATGAAAATGATATAACTTTTTATCATTATTAGATACCGCTATTAGTGAAATCAGTTGTGGACTAGATGCAAAAACAACTTATAATAAGTGAAACCATAATAAACAGTTATCATTATTAGATACCGCTAATAATGCAATCAATTCCAGACGAGATGCAAAAACAACTTATAATGTGTGGGAAGGGCATAAGAATGTACCCAATGAGCCCTTGAATCATCCCCCCACCCCTCCCAAAAAATATTAAAGTTTTCATAAGTCACCTAAGAAGTAAAGCCGAGTTAAGTCACAAAATCTTCTTGACATCGCTAACCGTTTCCATAGATTGATACCAATGATGTTATTCTAACATTTATGTCAAGTTGCCTAAGACTTATCATCCTCTCAGACTTACCTTAACTGGTACGCACTTTTAGCTCCTTTATCCCCTTCATACAATCCAATTGAAAATATGAATATTATAAAGTTTTGTCTCACCCCTATGAAAATGATATAACTTTTTATCATTATTAGATACCGCTAATAATACAATCAATTCTGGACGAAGCGAAAAAAACATGACAAAATCAAAGTTTTGCCCTCGCAATCAAATTATCCTATTTGTTTAGGAGGGTCTCAGCCTAACTCAACCCTCGAATCTTACTGTGAAGTGGTACTTGAAATTTGATATTATACTATCGACACAGGGAAAAAATACAAAAAAATCAAACTGTTGCCCCGCAACCACAATATTCTATTTGCGTGGGAGGATCCTATTCCCAACTCGCACCCAATTAGCCCTTGGATCATCCCCCCCTATAAAAAACAGTATACATTAGCTAATTTGAAAAAGAAGGGCATAAGAATGTATCCCAATGAGCCCTTGGATCATCCCCCACCCCCCACCCCTCCAAAAAAATACACTAGCTAATTTGAAAAAAAGGGCATAAGAATGTATCCCAATGAGCCTTTGAATCCTCCATGCTAAAATTATTAAAGTTTTCATAAGTCACCAAAGAAGTAAAGCCGAGTTAAGTCACAAAGTCTTCTTGGCATCGCTTAACGTTTCCATAGATTGATACCAGTGATGTTATTCTAACATTTATGGCAAGTTGCCTAAGACTTATCAACCTCTCAGACTTACCTTAACTGGTACGCACTTTTAACTCTTTTATTCCCTTCATACAATCCAATTAAAAATATGAATATTATCAAGCTTAGTTTCACCCCTATGAAAATGATATAACTTTTTATCATTATTAGATTCCGCTAATAATTCAATCAATTCTGGACGAGATGCAAAAACAACTTATAATATGTGAGAAGGGCATAAGAATTTACCCAATTAGCCCTTCAATCATCCCCCTCCCTAAAAAATATTAAAGTTTTCATAAGTCACCTAAGAAATAAAGCCGAGTTAAGTCACAAAATCTTCTTGACGTCACTAACCATTTCCATAGATTGATACCAGTGATGTTCTTCTAATATTTATGTCAAGTTGCCTAAGACATATCATCCTCTCAGACTTACCTTATCTGGTACGAACTTTTAACTCTTTTATCCCCTTTATACAATCCAATTAAAAATATGAATTTTATCAAGCTTTGTTTCACCCCTTTGAAAACGATATAGCTTTTTATCATTATTAGATACCGCTAATAAAGCAATCAATTCTGAAACAGATGCAAAAACAACTTATAATATGTGAAACCATAACAAACAGTTATCATTATTTGATACCCCTAATAATGCAATGAATTCTGGACAAGATACAAAGACAACTTATAATGTGTGGGAAGGGCATAAGAATGTACCCAATGAGCCCTTGAATCATCCCCCCTCTCTATGAAATATTAAAGTTTTTATAAGTCACAAAATCTTCTTGACATCGCTAACCGTTTCGATAGATTGACACCAATGATGTTATTCTAACATTTATGTCAAGTTGCCTAAGACTTATCATCCTCTCAGACTTACCTTAACTGGTACGCACTTTTAACTCTTTTATACCCTTCATACAATCCAAGTAAAAAAATGAATATTATCAAGCTTAGTTTCACCCCTATCAAAATGATATAACTTTTTATCATTATTAGATACCGCTAATAATGCGATCAATTCTGGACGAGATACAAAAATAACTTATAATATATGAGAAGGGCATAATGATTTACGCAATGAGCCCTTGAATCATCCCCCTCCCTAAAAAATATTAAAGTTTTCATAAGTCACCTAAGAAGTAAAGCCGAGTTAAGTCACAAAATCTTCTTGACATCACTAACCATTTCCATAGATTGATACCAGTGATGTAATTCTAACATTTATGTCAAGTTGCCTAAGACTTATCATCCTCTCAGACTTACCTTAACTAGTACGCACTTTTAACTCTTTTATCCCCTTCATACAATCCAATTAAAAATATGAATATTATCAAGCTTTGTTTCACCCCTATAATAATGATATAAATTTTTATCATTATTAGATACCGCTAATAATGCAATCAATTCTGGACAAGATGCAAAAACAACTTATAATGTGTGAAACCATAACAAACAGTTATCATTATTAGATACCGCTAATAATGCAATCAATTCTGGACGAACAAACATATTACGTAAAATTCAAGCTAATCAATTTCCATAAATCTGCTCTGATGTAACACCCGGCAGTATTCAATGATCTTGTGCCTGTCACGTCATCTCATCAAGTATTTCTAGCTCTGTGATTGGCTTAGAAATAAGACTTTTTCCAAGGACATTAAATCTCGTCCTGAAATTAGAGAGGCTCCCCTACTCGTAGCAGTTAAACAATTATAAAATGATTTTGAAGTTGAGACTCCTCTGTGACAGACAGGATGGAACCAGAACTCTTTCAATCAGGAAGTAAAGTTTCATGTTCTGTCCCATCACAAGATTATAAAGCTTTTTGTTTCTAATGGAGTCTTTTGAAAAGCCTGCAACACCTATACGGTAGGCCTTTTTGCCTGCACAGGATTGGCCAGTTAATAGACTTGAAACACAGGGTTTTATTTCTGAAAATGAATACTATAAATTCCACAGATTACTTTTTGCTATGTTTTCATTAATGTGGTAATCATAACCATTACTTTTAAATGGAAAGTCAATTGCACGGAGAATAAGAAATATTCGTATATTTCTGTTGATTAGAGCCATTTTGGACTTTTTGACGATTTACGACAATTGAGTATGTTCTGATGCTTGAGTTTTGCTCAAGTTAAATTAAGCAATAGACTGAGTCTGGCTCGATTTACCGAAGTTCTGGCAGACGTTCAATGAGAAAAGAACAAAAAAAACTGACAAAACTCGCTGTATGTGACGTTTACAATTCAAGACTTTTTTGTTACGAAACCACCATTTGAACTTTCAGCGTGATTTACATGAGACATCATACCAACCAAATTTTTTGTGACTTGGTCTACGGTGATAAATAGAAATTTATTGCAAAAAAGCCATGGTAATTCTTATTTTTTGTCGTTCAACAAATGTGAATAAATTACATATAATTACATGTACTTACTAATGCTACCACTTATAAAGGGGGCGTCTGGCCTATAGCCTGAGGAGAGAAAATAATATCATAATTCTACAAATATATGTGGGCCTAAAATGAAAAAACACCGCTCCTTTCTGTTAGTCAGATTGTATTTGCTGTTTTGACAAATTTAGCCTCTTCCCTCCAAAGTGAATTTTTCTGGTTAAATTTAAATGACCCAGATTTTAAAACAATTAGTGAATACTTTTCAAAGTGGGAAGAGGCACTAGAAAAAAGAGGAAAGAAAATGTAAATAAAGATGTTTGCCAGAATGGGTTATCAGACTTAAACAAGATTGGCGGAAAAGTAAGATCTAGATTTCTCGTTGTACCTGATTGGAGCATAGTCTAATCCTACCTCTATACTTAAAGGTAGAGCCGGCTTTACGGTTGCAAGGGCCTGGTGCAGCGGCCACTGCGTGGGGCCTTTGACAGGGGCCTTTTTGAAACTGAAAACAAAAGAAAAGTTTATGTATCTGGTAACCAGGGTCAAAAGGCCCTAACAAAGGTTTTTTTTTACAGTTTTAGGGAGTTTTGACAGTTTTACAACCACTGGCCCCACGGTACATAAAGGCGGCCCCATATTTGGAAACCCCAGCCTTACATTCCACGGCTTTTTCTGTGAGACTCCTCATGAAGTCAAAAAATCACTTAAGTGATTAATGAAAGCAAGGGGTGATACCGAACTCTCAGTTGCCATTAATTGGAGACATCTGACAGTTTATAAGCGGCCACAGGATTCCTATGTTGTTTTAAAATCACTTTACTGTCAATAGGCAGCGCGGCGGTGGAGTGCACCTGGCACTTTGACGATAAATCACATCAGTCTAGTTTTTGCTAAGAAGAAAATCACTAATTGGTCATTTATTGCGGGCTCCTAGGCTCGGGTCTAGTGAGTCTATAGGTAAATCCTGGCCTGGTGGCACTGTTTAAAGGGATCCAAGTTTCTAAACCCTTTTCATCAGCATCAGGGGCGTTCCGGGGTGAGGGGCGCCCCCCCCCAACTTTTTTGGCATTCGGTAAAATTTTCGCTGAAGGCAAAAATTTCAGCACAAATTTTGCGAAATCGGCCGAAATTTAGTAAAATTCTTGATTTCTGCAGAAATTTTGGCATAAATCAGGTAGCGATTCGGTAAAATTTACAAAAATCGCTTCCCTAATAAAATGAGCCTCAGGACGCCCCTGATAAGCATATCTACTAAGAGAGGTGGATTAATATCAGCCAGACTAGATGAGGTGTACCAGCTAATATACTCGTTGGGGTTTTCCGGGCATTAGAATCCAATATATACATTACCATTGGGTTCAAAATACGTATATTTTTTTAACCATGGGGAGGGGATCATATTTGTTTTTGTTTTCAGAGAAATACCAAAAAGGGATGTTCATCAATGAAAATATCAAAATGATTTTATTTTGAAGTCTAAAGTGGGGGGGGGGGGTTAATAAAGCAAAGGAGAAGCATAAAAGAAGAAAAGATGCAATGTAGGAAACAGGGCATAACTTGAGTTTCATTTTGGAAGATATACTACTGATTTCAGGAAATTAAGAGTATTTTAAATTTTGTTAATTGTAGGTAGGAAAATGCCTTGAAATTTCCAATGGGCGTGTAAAAAGGAAAAATTTATTGACTATCACCCTGATTTCAGGTTAAGACAGCCCCTTTTCTTGTAATATCACTGTATTATGTGCGTAAAAGTGCAGATGCAAGTAGCCAAACTTCTCAAAATGCCCTAGAGAATATAATCTGGAGGAAGGGGTTTTTCAGAATATTTAGGGTACAAACATTTATTGGAAAGGAAAATTCTCCAAACCTATATAAAAGATATATTTTCCGCACCTACTACCCAGCAATAGGTATAGGCTCAAAAAGGCCATTGAACGTGGCTTCCAACGAAGGTAAAAACAACACCCAATGTTTTAGATCCCAGAAATTATGAAACTAAATAGCCAAGTGGTGGCAGAGTAGGACAATGAACTGCGCCGAAAATATATGCCATGGTAAAAACAAAAATCGTGAAATTTCGACTACTACTAAAACTACTACTACTACTGTCGTCTAACTAGTTGCAATAACAGCAAAATGTTTCATTCTTTTTAGAGAAACTTAATTTAATATAGTTTATACTTGCTTTCACTTTAATCACATCTCAGCTCCTATCGTGAGCGCCAACAGAATTTTAATATTTGGTGATAGGAGGCGGGGGTTACTACCATCGCTTTCTGTTTACCAGGATTTTAATTTAGATATTTCGTTTTTTATTCTTATACGTTTTCTTTAAATACTTTATGGTTTTCCTTGGGGAGGACCATGACCCTTTATGGGCACCGTGGCATGTATTTCATAAAATTTGCTTTTTTTCGGAATATTGATTTGGCACAGTGATGTCAATTTAGGGGGGCTTTGCCCTCACTTTGATTTTTTGGAGGGCTTTAGGTTCGAAAGCACAGGCAGAAGGACTATCGACCCATCTTTAGATTCCATGCTTTATCTACCTTCACCACAATTTGTCAATTTGACCCTCCCCTCAAAGAATTTTGTCTTCTATAGAGCCTACGGGTGGTGGTGGTAGGTTATTTGACTGAATCATGGATGCAGTGGCTGGGTCAATGGGACTAATGTCCTAGTCCATAAGAGCGGGGGTTAAATTTTTTCAGTGAGATTATGCAAGTAATATCGTAAGATTAATTCAGCTGCTAATTAACCTACTTTTTCTCGAGCATAAATTTAATTTAAATCTTTTTTTTTTACTTTAAAAGCTTGCCACGTATAAACTTGCATTGTTTTATTTAACAAAGGGCTGGGTCCCCTGAATTTAGCCCTTAGTTTATATCGATTCTGGAACATATATAATCTCTCCATGGGCGTAGGGAGGGGGGGCATCTGCCCCCCCTAGTCCTTCAAATTTACATTAGATATGGCTGAAAAAGCAGATGGTTGGAAAAGCAGTTGATAAAAGGCCCTCCATCACACTATCGACTGCCCCCTCCCCTAGACAATATGCTGCCTACACCCATGAATCTCTCTCAGCCCTAGTTCAGTTATTAGCTTCCTCTTTAATATAGATGATCACTATTGGATACAAATGATTCATGTTTGTCTGCATTCCTCATTCTTCATGAACATTACATAGGCGCTTGCGAAATTTCTACAATTATGAAGTATTTCTACACAGTATTCTTGAATGCATTCCAAATTTCGATGTCTGGCTTTAATCAAGGGAGAACCAGATGCTTTTGAGAATTATATAACAAATCTATTTTGCGCAGGTGCGAGTGTTTTCATTTATGGGACCTTGGCAACAGAACAGGTTATTTTTATCAGTAACATTTTAGACTTTGGCATTGGCATGAGAAAGTCCTACTTAAGTTTAAGGTAATCTGGATCAATTTTTGAGTAATTGATCATTTTATTGCTTTTGTTTGAAGAGAAGCATTGAAAGTTGGGTTAAAACAGAATGTAGGTCTTCTTTTTGGTCAATATATACCAAATCATATTATTAAATTAGGACTAAAGTGAATACACCATTCAATGCCTGTTTTTATGCTGATTACGAATATAATAAGCATTTCTATCGGAAATGAATTTCAGCCCCCCCCTATATAGGCTATACCTAACCCTAAATTGGCCTATATAGGGGGGGGGGGCTGAAATTCATTTCCGATAGAAATGCTTATTATATTCGTAATCAGCATAAAAAAAGGCATCGAATGGTGTATTCACTTTAGTCCTAACTCAATAATATGATTTGGTATATATTGACCTTCTTTTTAACAAAAAAACAATAAGGAATTCTCATTTCATTATATCCTAGAAGTTTTATTGGTACTTGTTGAGAATCCGGTAGTCACGCGATAAGTGAAGTTTCGTTAATGCTAATGAAATAAAACAAAATAGGATAAAAATATAATAATTCAGAAACAAATTTGGGCTATATATTTGCGCATTAGGGGGGGGGGATAAGGCAAAGCATATATTGAATACGTAACCTAACCTAGGTACCTTTTTTTGCCACTTCAACCCCCCAAAACTAAAGTTTAAATCTTTGTCATGGAGTGAGCAATACCTCACAAGGCAGAGAAAATCTGTTTTTCATGTAGCATCTCGGTCTTTCTCGATGCAGTCTTTCTCGTGTGACTACCGGATAATTAACAAGTACCGTTTTATTTAATTTTCTTCTAGTTAATTATTTCTCTAATAGAATCTTCTAGTTTGGCTGTAACTCAGCTGTCGAATTTGCTCGGGTTTAGCTATATGCTATATCCAAAAGTTGATGAATTCAGTCGGTTCATATCAAAAATTTGAAATAAAATCAGTAGATTTGGAATAAAAACTGAGGTTATATCCGTGCATTTTGTTGGGAGGAGGATGAGGCCCGTTTTTAAACTAGAACTGACCCTGGAAAATCATTAAATAGAAATTTTCTGAGTGCAATGAATTTGGAGAATAAATATTATTGTGTGTGGGTCCGAACAGGACAGAAACTCCGCTATTGCCAATAAATATGCCATTTTTGAAATGCAAATATGTGTTCGTTTATCACTGCCCAGTAGCAGTTTTATGGCTTTTAACCCTGGGGAGGGGGGGGTTGCTAGGTATACCACAGGAATGTAAAAACATAAAATAGAAGGAATTTATTAATATCAGAAAAATGGAGGGAGTGGGGGCGCCTGCCTCCCTGCCCAGGCTTAGAATTACCCCGGAAAACTGGCTACTTCACCTTCAAGGTTAGTACAGATTAGTTTCGCAAATTGCTCGGGTGTGTTTGATTCACAGTTTATAGACAGTAAGCTTATCGCAGATCATTTCTGGTCTTCGTTCTCGGTGCGAACAAAAAGCTCCTCCCACTTATTTCTGCATTAGTGGATTAGTCTGTTTTCGTCAATCACTGAGAAATGGTTACCAAGTGCATTATTCGTAATTGCGAAAGCAGAAAAAAACTTGGTGAGCCATCCAAGTGGTTTGCAAGTGTTCCATCTCACTGTTCCAAATCGAGAGACGTACCTATCAAGGAAAATAAACTAGCAAGTAATTATTTTAGTTTTAGTAGTTTAAATATTTGATTATCTCTTTTTTTGAACAAAGGGGTAAAATTTTTTAAAATTTGTGTTTGATTATCTTCTTAATGAGCTCCTCAGTACTACAGACAATAAAAATCAAACCAATATCAATAAACAGATATGAAAAGTGGAAGTGACTATATTTAATTTAGCTGCAAGTCTACATTCATGCCCACCACGTCATTTCCCATTGAGAAAAAATTGATAAAACTTTTAAAACTGAAATATCAATGCGAAGCACCAAACATCATAATCAAATGTCATCGCTTTATGGCATTGTTCAAATAAAACTTATTTTTTACTTGATTATCGTCGTAAATTTATTCCTTGTCTTTCTTTCCATTCTTAAACCAATGTTATATTTACCTTTTGCATTATTACAGCCCACTGTGTATACATTCATATAAATTTATATGGAATGTTACCGCCATACCAATTAATCTCCTTTCCTTTTTTATTCTTTAATAATAATTTCTGGTCGTTTTGAGTTTGAATTATTGTAGGCTTCTATTTCTACTGATCTTAAGTTTAATATGGCCTTTACTTTTCTTTAAAAAAAAACTTTCTTTTTCGTAAAGTTTTCGTAG
>JAQQPU010016749.1:0-19529 GCA_029168905.1 Artemia sp. Kazakhstan ARC1039 | reverse complement strand
CATTTCTTGTTAAAAATTTTATTTCAAGTCATTCATTTGGGTTTTTCACAAGCAATTAGTACCACAGCACAGCACTATCACTAGTCTGAGACATCCAATCTGTCATTGCCCATCCCCTCAAAAACAATTTTCAGACATTTCTTGTTAAAAATTTTATTTCAAGTCATTCATTTGGGTTTTTCAAAAGGAATTCGTGCCACGGTACAAAACTATAACTACTCTTAGACACGCTGCTGTCGCCGCCCCATCTCTCCAAAAACACTTTTCAGACATTACTTGTTAAAAATTTATTTTCAAGTCATTCATTAGGGTTTTTCACAAGCAATTCGTGCCACAGTACAGAACTATAACTACTCTAAGACACGCTTCTGTCATCGCCCCATCTCCCCAGAAACACTTTTCAGACATTTCTTGTCAAAACTTCATTTTCAAGTAATTCATACGGGTTTTTGCAAGCAATTCATGCCAGAGTTCAGCATTATAAAGAGTCTAAGACATCCACTCTGTCATCAAATATAAAAAAAAAGTATTTTTCAAAAACTAGGAGGCAATTAATCTCTATCTCTCAATTGTCACCGCTGCCGTCCTAAGCTCCTACTGTAGCTAGCTTCGAATATTGAACTTTTTAAAAGTAAAATATCACAAAAAGGTATTTTTCAAAAACTAGGGGGGCAATTAATCTCTATCTCTCAATTGTCACCGCTGCCGTCCTAAGCTCCTGCTGGAGATAGCTTTGAATATTGAACTTTTTAAAAGTAAAATATCCCATAAAGGTATTTTTCAAAAACTAGGGGGCAATTAATCTCTATCTCTCAATTGTCACCGCTGCCGTCCATGGGCGTCGATGTAGATAGCTTCGAATATTGAACTTTTTAAAAGTAAAATATCATAAAAAGGTATATTTCAAAAACTAGGGTGGCATTTAATCTCTATCTCTCAATTGTTACCGCTTTTGTCCTAAGCTCCTGCTGAAGATAGCTTCGAATATTGAACTTTTTAAAAATAAAATATCACAAAAAAGGTATTTCTCAAAAACTAGGGGGCAATTAATCACTATCTCTCAATTGTCACCGCTGCCATCCTAAGCTCCTGCTGAAGCTAGTTTCGAATATTGAATTTTTTTAAAAGTAAAGTATCACAAAAAGATATTTTTCAAAAACTAGGGTGGCAATTAATCTCTATCTCTCAATTGTCACCGCTTTTGTCCTAAGCTCCTGCTGAAGATAGCTTCGAATATTGAACTTTGTATTTTTTTAAAAGTATAAATGCCACAAAAAGGTATTTTTTCAAAAATAGGGGGCAATTGCTCCTTATATCTCAATTGTCACTGCTACTATCCTATGCTTCTGCCGAAGCTAGCTTCGAATATTGAACTTTTAAAAAGTAAAATACCACAAAAAGGTGTTTTTCAAAAACTAAGGTGCAAATAATCTCTATCTCTCAATTGTCGCCGCTTTTGTCCTAAGCTCCTGCTGAAGATAGCGTCGAATATTGAACTTTGTATTTTTTAGAAGTATAAATGCCACAAAAAGGTATTTTTCAAAAATAGGGGCAATTGCTCCTTATCTCTCAATTGTCACCGCTACTATCCTAAGCTTCTGCTGAAGCTAGGTCAACTCATAAGACGATTTTATCATCGTTAACCGTTTCCAAAGATTGATATTGTTCCAAATTTATAATAAATAAGGTATGAATTAACATGCTCTTCAGGGTTACCTTAACTGCTAATCACTTTTTTTCCCCCTTTTTTTCTTTTTTTTTCTCCATCTTCTATTCGCAAATGTTATCTAGCTCTTTTTCCCTATTATTCAAATACGATCGTTCGTATAGTCCATTTCGCGAATCCCTTACCCCTTCTTTGCAAATGTCAATCAAACAATTCTGATTGTAACATCCAATTCTTTTTAATAACAAACTACTCTCGAGTTAAGACAATTAACCACGTGTAGAGGTCCCATAGAATAACATTGGAAGGTCATGTGCGAAGATACTCACTCTCTTTGAAAAGGTGTAGAGAAACATGCTTGCCGACATTATACCTTGCCAGCTTTTAAAATGCCCATGTCTAACTCTAATGTCACACGCGTGGCTTTTTCTTGCGCAATTCCATGTATTTTTTCATGTACCGTTCAAATCAACAGCAATTCCAAGTATTTTTTCTTGTACAGTTCTTGTGTAATTGCATGTGTAATCACCGTCAATAGCATCAATACTACTAAATCACTCCTTATATTGAATCCGATTACTATAATAATCCGATTACGATTACTATAAGTTACTGTATATGGAGTACCGTTAGTAGAAACATCTCTGATTGGCCCAGAAAATGGGTGTTGCGTCGGAAACCCGTCTGGTAAGCCATATACCGTCTGTAATAATAGATGACTGCCCGTGGTAAGACATATTATGCAATCACCCATGAAACCAGCATAAAGGATACTCAATAAACCTTTGAACACTCTTTACGAAAGGTCTCTAGTTATCCTGTTGACCAATAGAAACCAGTCTGGTAAGCATGTACCGTCTGTATCAATAGATGCCTGCCTGTGGTAAGGCATATTATGCAATCACCCGTGATATTCCCTATTGCCTCACTACTTCTCATGCCCACCATTTCCCCAAACACATCCAATAAAAATTTTGGGATAGCAATGTTGTTTAATGTAGTTGAAAGTTCTGGAAATTCGGTTTTAGTGGATGACTAATGAATACAAATGAATGTGCATTGTCAGTTTAATATACATATACTGATATTTAGTAATCAAAATGTTAATATTATTTGATTTATTTAAGTTATAAAAGTAAAAACATTTATATTTTTTCAGTAAAGTGCAAATTTTGTTCTGGCCTTTGGAAGGTATAGGGGTTTTGTGCCCAACTTATGTTAATTTCTGCTCGTTTTGAGTTTGACTCGGTTAATTATTGTAATTTCTGTTTGTTTTGGGCTTCATTTATTTATCAATAGTGATTTGTGGTAGTTTCACGCTTGGTAGATTATTTGATTTTATTTTTGCTATTTTTTTTGTTTAATGGAGGTCTTTACTTTTCTTTGAAAAACTTATTTTGTGGAAAAAGTTTTTTTAATTAATACTTTAAAAAGAAGCAACTATCTTTTTAACTGGGCCTCGGGCCCTCAAAACATGGGACTGAAAATTGCCCTAAAACTTTTTCGATTGGCTTGAAACTTTTAAGAACCGGCACATGGATAAGCGGACCAAACATTTTTGTGAGGGGAAAGGTGCTAGGGGCTCAGAAATTGGCCAAAATCTTGTCGCCCCTCACTGTGAAAAAAAGTTGTTTGAGATTAAACAAAAATTGTTTGTAATGTTTATCAATTGCAAAATTTGAATTTCAACAGCTTAAATTGAATATTAGAGATCATTTTGGGATTCAATTATCATTATTGAATATTCAATCTGTTAAGAAGCAAAAATGTTGGATTCCCGTGCCCAAGTTGAATTTTGAAATACAACATTTTAGATTTTAAGATCCTTATTGGATTTCCTTCTTGTTTGTTGGATTTCCAGTTCTTTAATTGGATTTCCATCACTATCGTTGTTCTATTTACTAGGCCTACTATCTTGTTGAACAATAAACTAGTTGGATGTTCTAACAGCTGCCCAGAATGATCCTAAATGACCAGTATCAGATATAAGCCCGAACAGGTCATCCTCCTGCTCAGAGGCAGATTTTTCCACTCATCATGAAGTTTGCTGGAATCGTCGGTTTCCAGCGAAACTTAAGTAATCATACTACAGAAATAATCCCCTAAAGTATGATGGTAACGTTCATTAATTCTGGTCTGGCGTTTATTTAGAAAAGGCCAAAAATTATTGTTTCTCTTTTATTAATACACTGTAACTATTCCATAAGCCATAAGTGATTAAAAAATTCATGATATTCTTCCATTGCTCCAAAACATCAATTATAATTTTAAAATGTTTATACATAAATTTGTTTATATTTTAAAGAACATTTGTACATAAATTCACTTTAAATGGCACCATAGTCAAATTCAATATGATATTCAAGAAATTTCAATCCACTGTTGAAGTCCAAACCATTTTGAATAATATAATCTTTTTGCGATGAAAATTACATTTTTTCTACTGAAAAGTGCATAAATCTTAATAATTTCAAAAATTTGTTGGAATTCAATAAGCAAGTCACAATTCCAACAGAAAAATTGGATTTTTTTTACTTGTTTGAATTCAAGCGAAACATGTTGCTGGAAATCAAATTTGTTTTTACAGTGCTGATCAATATTTACAGATATCATAAAGCTGAGGGGCAGTCAATGGGAGTTTGTTGCTGGGGAGGAGGGCATGGATCTCCCAAAAATTGGGGCCAAAAGTTGGCGAAAGCGTTTTTGTGATTTGCTCAAAACCTGTCTCCCATAGTCCATACGCTGTAAAAAAAAAAATCGATTTCCAACAAAAGGTTTTGCTCGAATTCAAACAAGTCAAAAACAATCCAATTTTTCTGTATAAACATTTTTTTGTAATATCATGTTCGGGCTTAAAATCCAACATGTTGTGTTTGAAAATTCAATTCGGGTATGGGATTTCAAAATTTTGGTTTCTCAATAGATTGGATATTCAATAATGATAATGGAATTCCAAAATCTAATATTCCAATTTTGCCGTTGATAAACATTATAAACAATTTTTGTTGAATATCAAGCAATTTTTTTTACACTGTAGGTCGGTCAAGAGGGCCCCAATTCACAAGAACAAAAGCAGGGAAAAAATATACTGGTTTTCCCCTGAAAAAAAAGGTAAGGATTTTCTTCTTCAAAGAAAGGGTTCAAACTTAAATCTGCAAGTTCCACTGGCAAGGGAACCCTCATGCAAAAAAAAAAGAGTTTGGGGCACGAATCTTCATAAACTGGGACCAGAAAATGTTTTCGATTGGTTCCAATCTTAAATCCGAAAGGTCTTGAGTGACAAAGGGGCCCTAAAAGTGCCAAAAACTTCTCTGACGAAACTTTTTTGGAACCGTAAGCCCCTGGCTAATTGAACCCTAATGTGCAATAAAAATGTTACCTTGGCGGGAAGGTACTTTTCTTCGAAATTATCCCTCTAAAAGGACAGTTTTTTTGTGGTTACCTTGAAAATTTCAAGGATCTTACCTTGGACCAAGGGGTAATATATTTTATCTAGAGGGGGAGGTGCTAGGGGGGCCGAAAATGGACCATTAAGCTTGTTGCCGCTAACCTGTTTGAAACTTGCAGCCGTTAGTCTTCAGGGTAAGAGAAACCTTATATTAACAAAAATTGGTTTGGAAGCATCCCCCCCTTAAGAAAATGGGGCTGAAAATCACCCAAAGGTTTTTTTCTGGTCTTCTCTAAACTTACATCCGTAAGCTGTCGAACCAATAGAGCCCCAATTCACGAGACAAATCTAAACAAATGTAGGTTTCCCCCAAAAAGGCAGAAAAGACTTTTCTCGAACAGCTTCAAACTATCACCCACAAGACGAAGGGCCAATTGAGGCTCTAATATTCAAAATTTTTTGGAATGCCAGTCCCCCTAGGGGCATTTCCCTAAAAATGGACTGAAACTTGTTTTTCATTTTTCTTCAATTTTCTCTTGGGCAACGACGACCCCATTTCACAAAAAAATTAAAATAGTGGTTTTGCTTGATATCTGGGCTCAAGAGGGCTAACATACTATTTTTTTCTGAACAGATTGAACAATATTTTGACTAAGCCAAATCGTTTAAAACATTTATAGTTTTTAGTAAAGGGCAATTAGCACTTACATCTTTTAGAGGATCTTAGAACGGTAGCCACTCTTTTATTTGCGGCAGTTTTCTTTTGTTATCTTGATTATTCTTGTTGTATTATCTTATTGTTGATGTTATGACAAACAAGAAAAATAGTGCTAGAGGATTTAGGTAGGCAAAAGACCCTACACTTACGTATAGTAATTCTTCTTCGTTTTAGTTTTGACTTGATTATCGGTTTTAATTCCTGTTTGTTTTAGGATGCATCTTTTTATCTAAAGAAGTATCTGCTATCTTCAGGACTGATGTGGCTATTCATTTTGACTTCAGTTCGTTTTTGGTTTCATTTGTTCGTTTATAATAATTTTAGTTTATTTAAGGCTGGAAATATTATGTGGCTCGTTTTAGGGTTTATTATGGCTCTTTACTTTTCTTCGAAAATTTATTTGGGGAAACAGTTTGTTTAGTTAATTCATTTAAGGATCGATTATTAAGCTCCAGGACTGGCTGACCTTGACCAGATTCGAGTTATATCAGTTTAGTTGAACTTCAGTGCTAGCTCTGTGAAAGTCTCTCTAGCTAGCTCTGAATTTTACCTAAATCTTACTATAAATGGGTCCGGGTTAACTAAATCTAATTATAAATGAGTCTTTATGGGGAAATCACTAACCATGACTACTGCGACAATTTCTTAGCTTTATTGTAGAATACTCCAGTCTTGAACGTAAAATAAGTCTTTAACTGTAAAAACCCTTAATTTGCTTTAGTAATTTCATATTCAATGATCAATTTATCAGCCATTCTTTCGTTTTGTTTCGTCCTTTGTCTATAAGGAAGTAATAAACCTTTACGAGTAGGTGTTTGTTTACAACATGTTCTGAATCCCTAATAAACTATGTAGCAATCTTTGTGAAAGGATTTACTTAAGAACAAAAACACAGTCATCGAGTATTTTCTATGTTGCCATGTAAATCAAAGAATTGATTATAAAAGATAGAAATTTAGTAGATATGTTCCAGCTGCCAAATATATTGGCTGATGCTTCAAAAATTTCCCTCCCCCTCGGCCCGAGCCCTTTTTTTATAAAGGAATTAATCAGATTCTTCTGAAAGAAGGATTTGATAAGTTTTACGGCGATTGACCGCGGTGATGAACAATCTAGAGAATTCGAATTCAGTTGATCCAATTTTCATCCTTAGTAAGGAGCTAGCAGAAAATAAAGTGGTCATAATGAATTTGCTGGTGGTAGAATTAACACTTCAGCTAGCAGTTGAAGATAAGAAATATCTAAAGAAACAAACGCAAATGATGCATCTTAAAAAAGAACGGCTTTATTTAGTTTACTAATGGAGAGGGAATCAATTTCAATCCAAGTCGAAATGCATGGACTCTAGTTTGAAAGTAGAGATATAACCAATCTCTTAAAGACGAGACACAAAGTAGCACATGTTCTTCACTTTCCAGCTACGGTATTTCGAAATTGCCCATATGGTATGTCGAAACTGTTATATTTATGCTGTCCTTCAGTTTTAATGTCACCTTAGGGCGGCTGTTTTGTTATCATTCAATAACTGAGGTTAAGATGTATCCCTCTATCGATTTGTATTTTTTAATTTGCTGTGCATTTTTTAGACTCAAAAATATTTTGAGAACAGCTGAATAACATGCGAAAATAAAACCATTTTCATTCTCTAAGTAAAAGTTTAAGTAAAATCATAATTCTGATTTGGTGAATGGATAGATATGAAGCTAATGAATACGGTGATATAATTGTTCTTCTGGTACAATTTACAGCTGTTGCTGTGGTCACAAAATTTTATGTTTAACAGGAAGCATAAATCTTTAAATCAAACAGTTCATGGTAACGAACTGTAAGTAAGGAGCGACCCAGCTCAATAGTAACCGAAACTCTAAAAAACGGAATTTTGATACCAATAGATACATCAAAAGAATCAGATTTTAATTCTGATTTCAAATATATAAGTTTCATCAAGTTTAATCTTATCTTACGCGCCTGAGAAAATTTGGCTGATTTTCGAGAAAAGGGGGAAAGACCCCCTAAAAGTTATAGAAACTTAATGAAAATCACACCATCATATTCAGTGTATCAGAGAACCCTACTGTAGAGGTTTCAAGCTCCTATCTACAAAAATATGGAATTTTGTATTTTTCGCCAGAAGAAAGATCACGGGTGCGTGTTTATTTGTTTTTGTTTTTTTTTTCTTCTTTTTCCCAGGGGTGATTGTATTGACCCAGTGGTCCTAGAATATTGTAGGAGGGCTCATTGGAACGGAAATTAAAAGTTCTAGTGCCCTTTTTAAGTGACCAAAAAAATGGAGGGCAACTAGGCCCCCTCCCTCGCTCATTTTTTTCCCAAAGTCACCCGATCAAAATTTTGAGATAGCCATTTTGTTCAGCATAGTCGAAAATTTAATAAATATGTCGTTTGCGATGACTTAATCCCCCACAGTTCCCAGGGGAAGGGCTGCAAGTCATGAACTTTGCCCATTGCTTACATATTGTATTGGTTATTGGGAAGTATACAGACATTTTCAGGAAGAATTTTTTTCTGGTAGGGGGGGGGGGCTGAAAGAGAGGGTTACTCGGGAGAATCTTTCCGTGGAGGAAGTTTCTTTGGGGTAAGGGTCATTTCTATGAAGGGGGCGCCGGATTTCCAAGCATTATTTAAAATACGATCAGAAATTAAATTTAAAAAAACAAGTTTTTTCAACTGAAAGTAAGAAGCAACATTAGAACTTAAAATGAACAGAAATTATTACGTATATGAGGGGGTTCTCCCCCAAGTCAATACCTCGCTCTTTACGCTCTAGGTTTTTTAGTTATTTCAAAAGAGCTATCTATTCTAATTAACGGCCTTTGTGATTAAGGGGTCATTTTTAAAGAATTGGAACAAAATTTGAACTTTAGCTTAAAGAGCAAGGTATTGACTATGGGGGCAAACCCCCTAATATACGTATTAAAAATATATGAATATAGAAGTTCGTTACGTAAGTTAATTCGTAAGTTACGTATATTTATTACTAATCAAAACGTTCGTAAATAAAATTCAGCAAGTTTCGAGAAAGCCATTTAACCAAATAAAAGTAAAATTAATATGCAAATTTTGTTTTAATTATTCCTGCACGGTGAGCCAAAATCAAAACCTGCATTAATTAAAAAACGTTCACAAATTAAATGAAAAAAAACAAGTTTTTTAAACTGAAAGTAAGGAGCGACATTAAAACTTACAACGAACAGAAATTATTCCGTATATGGAAGAGGCTTTCCCCTCCTCAACGCCTTGCTCTTTACGCTAAAGTTTGACTCTGTCTCAAAACTTTATTTTTTAAAACAATAAAAAACTTTAGCGTAAAGAGTGAAGCATTGAGGAGGGGAAAGCCCCTTCCATATACGGAATAATTTCTGTTCGTTTTAAGTTTTAATGTCGCTCCTTACTTTCAGTTTAAAAAACTTGTTTTTTTTTATTTAATTAAACGAAAGTACGTAGTTTGTTCTGCTTGGTTGGTCATCTACGGGATCCCCGTCCCGTTATCTTAAAGCTATATCTTTCAGCTTCACCCCAATCTGTCATGATGACTCATTGTCATGACCAGTTGCCTTAATGAATGCTGCTGAATTGACCTTGGCATGGATCGAATTTTGCCGGGTTGAATGTTGTTTTATTTGAGTTTAGTTTTGCTCCCTTGAATATTGTTTGTGTTTTGATTCTGCTGGGTAGAAGTTTGCAGGTTCGAATTTTGCAAAAAAATTCTAACAATATTCCCAGAATATCAATTTTGTGTGCCTAAAAGTAACTATAAATCAGAAGGTTCTGTCCTGGCCAAATTTTCAGTGACTGTGGTTCATTGTTAAATTTTTTGGCCAAAATTTGGGTCGTGTTGGTACCATTAAAATTCCTAATTTAATTCTTAGGAGCATCTTCCCGATCCGCCTTGTTACCCCGAATTCCGGAAGTCAGGAGTCAGCGTTGTATGTGAAGTTTTTTTTTGGGAGCAAAATTGCCTGTATTTCAGCTAAGAAAGAAAACAGCTTAAAACCCATTTTTTGATTTTAGTCTCCTTCTGTTGTTTTAGGGCATTCGACGGTTTTTCATAAGAGGGAAAGTCTGAAGCTAAAAAGTGTACATATGTAGAATTTTGCATGTTCACAAAATTTGTACTAGTGACGGTAGGGTAGGGATCTCTGGCGATCTTTAGAGTGGAATACCTACATATTTTCTATCTGTACCTCAAGTACCTACAGTTACTGGACAAACAGAATAGTATCAAAGGATAAGAGCTTTGGATGTTGATATCTATTGAGCTTTCCTTTGCCAATCAAAAGTCTTTAACTTCTAGGTCACAAATTAGAATTTCGATGGAATGACACCAAAAGCGATGTTCTCATTTCTACAAAGGCTATAACTGACATGCTGTGCAATGAGACTTTGGCATTTTTTGGTCCAGACGGCTCCTGCAGTGTCGAGGCCACAGTTGCCGCTAGCTGGAACAGACCAATTATTGCTTATGTAAGTACCTTTATTTTCCAGTACATCTCCAATTAGAGAATGAGAGCTTAAGTGAAGCTTTACTTTCTTTTATCTTATCTTGTTCCGGATGTAATGCATTTAAAATCTGATGAACCCTTTAATCCTCGTGTACAGCAGCTCGTCCGATCCTTACGCCCGAGCCTTTTAAGTTACACTTGTCGATGAATTACAACTATACACGATAACAGCGTTAATAATACTGCATGCATTTGTGTTATAAACTTCAGACATTTTTCCTGTAATAGCTTATAGCCTATATTTGTGTGTACAGCATAAATATTTTTGCGTTTTTTTTTTATAAGTTGTATGCCTTTCTCAGTGACCAAACAGAATGGATGGCAACTTTCCCCCGCCCACGCCCATTTTTCCCGAAATTATCTGATCAAAATTTTGAGTTTGCCATTTTGTTCAGCATAGTTGAAAGGTCCAATAACTATGCCACTGGGGATGACATGACTCCCCAAGCCTCTGGGGAAAGGGCTTTAAGCTATGGAATTTGCCATTTATTTACATATAGTATTTGTTATTCGGATGAATGCATAAATTTTTGAGGCGGGGAGATTTGACACTGCAGGAAATCACCATTAATGAGTTTTTTTCGTGGAAGGATTTTTCAGAGGGGTAGATTTCTCCACATTATTTTGAAAATAATCAGAAATAAAAACAAACTTTTTTTCAACTGAAAGTAAGGAGCAACATTGAAACTTAAAACGAAAATAAATTATTCCGTATATGAGAGGTATTTTCCCCTCCTCAATGCGCGAGCTCTTTACGCTAAAGTTCTTCCTTTTGTCCCAACTCCTGAAACACAAGGGCTGTTTTATTAGAATAAGAAGATTTTTTTAAGCACAAAAAAGGGGTGGGATTGAGGAAGAGGCATGACCTTTTATATAAGGAATAATTTCTGTTTGTTTTAAGTTTTAACGTTGCTCCGTACTTTAAGTTGATTTTTTTTTTTAATATCTAGTTATGACAAAAAACTGAAGCTTACATTGGCAGTTATCCTTTATCTACACCGGATAGAATTATGTTATTTCTAGGACTTATTCTTAGAGAAGGATCTAAACTTGCCTAAAAAATGGTAAAACAGTCCTTTTTTTAACGATTTTCAACCAATTTTGTAAGTACTTTTTAATCTAAAAAACCCCATAGGCTACATTTACTTTCAATAATAAAACTCGGTAGATGGATAGAACTGAATCTCAACTGTGGAATGATATTTAAATTTGTGTTTTTCGTTGGTATATTAAAACCCTAGGAAAGCAGAAAAACATCGTACTAAAACTTTCATAGGGGACACAAGCCTTAACAGTTACACTTCTTTCTGCTTTCTACATGTTTTCTTTTCCTGAAAGGCTTTTTCTTACGACTCTTGGCTATTGACAGAGAACTGAGTAAAAGACTTGTGGCCCAAAGCTCTCAATTGTACAGGGATCTAAAGTCAGGAATTGAATGTTCCTTCTAAGAACAGAAGCAACCATATATGCTCATTGCTTATTGGCGACAACAGGCCCTTTGTAATTTAATTTTTTTTTTCTTTTAATTTCCAATTTGTTTTTGGACAGACAACGAGTTATAATTTTTAAGTTTAATTAAAGTTTACAAGACCCTTTTTTATCGTTAGCTTTAGAACTCCCTTCCTAAAAACTGTACTTATTAATGTCAGGCCTATCCATTCACCGAGCCAAAATTATGATAATGCTTAGACTTTTTCTTAGAGGAGGACCTAAACTTGCGTAAAAAAGCAAATTCTGCTTTTTCCATAGGAATTTTAACCAATTTTCAACATATTTTTAATCTGAAAGACGCAGTACCACAATTTTCTGAGGTTAAATTCAGAAGATGGACAGAATTGAATCCCAGCTATAGAGTAATAGCAGCATTTTTGTCTTTCGTCGATGCATTAAACCGCAGGAGAGCAGAAGAATAACACAACAAAACTTGTACAGGGATTATAAACCTTAAAAAAAGGAGCCCACGCAAAACTATATTTTTCATTGTTGTTCAAGGAGGCGGGTTGTGAACCTCCAGTTGTAGGTTTACGACAACAGCAATTTAATTGGTGCACTTTTCCAATTTGTTGGCATTTTGAGGGTGTTTCAGGCCCTATTTTAAATAAGGCCTGTTCCAGGCCTTATTTAAAAAACCTTTTTAAAATTTTGGCTGCTATGGGCTGTGGTTCGTTCTTTACTAGGTTACAGTTGCTGCGGTACCCATGAAGGGCAATGATGCCTCTTTTAAGTCAAACTTTTCTTAGCCACTTCTTCTAATGATGCAAGTGGTCTGTAATTAAATTCGGGTTTTTTCTGGAGTGTTTTCTTTTTATCAACTTTCTAAGGAAGCTACGTAATACCAACCGACAGAGAAATGATTAGTTTTGCAATACATTTTGCTGGATACATCCAGACAACTAATCTATTGTTAATTTCAGCTTATTTATACACAGTCATGCCTTGCTTCGACTAAAAAAAATGTGTATAGTTTTTCAATATTTGTATATGTGACAAATAGTCAATCGACATTTTTTTTATACAGCTCGTGGTAATGAACTGTAAGTACGAAGTGACTCAGCCCAATAGTAACCGATACTCTGAAAAAAGGGATTTTGATTACAATATCTGCGTCAAAAGAATGGGCATCTTATGCTGATTCCAAACATAATATTCATTAAGCTTATTGTTATCAATCAAAAGCTACGAGCCTGATAAAATTTGCCTGGTCTTTGAAAAAGGGGAAACACCCTCATAAAGTCAAATGGTCTTAATAGAAATCACACCGTCAGATTCAGGATATCAGAGAGCCCTATTGTAGATTTTTCAAGCTCCTATCTACAAAACTGTGGAATTTAGTATTTATTTTTGCCAGAATAAAGATCACGGATGCGTGTTTATTTATTATTTTTTTTCCAGGGGTTGATCGTATCAAACCAATGACCCTAGAAAATCGAACAAAGATGATTTTTTGTGGGTGGGTGGTAATTTTCTGCAAGGGGGAATTTTCAAAGAGGAAAATATTTTTAGGGGAAGGAGAGTTTCCAGGGAGAATATCCAGTGAAAATTTTACACGGGTGCTGAATTCCTGACATGCTTTGCAAAACAGTCATAAATTAAATACAAATTTTTTTTTCAGCTGAAAGTAAGGAGCAACATGAAAACATAAATCGAACAGAAATTATTCTGTGCATGAGGAGGATTGCCCCTTCCTCAACGCTCGCTTTTTCATGCAGTTCGTGGTAACGAACTGTAAGTAAGAAGTGACTCGGGTCAATAGTAATCGAAACTCTAAAAACGTAAAATCGAAACTCTAAAAACGGACATGTCAGTAAATACATCAAAAGAATCAGCTTATTATACTGATTCTAAATATATAAGATTCATTAAGTTTAGTGTTACCCATCAAAAGTTACGAGTCTGAGAAAAATTTGCCTGGTTTTTGAAAGAGAGAGGGAAAGACCCTCTAAAAGTCAAATATCTTATTAAAAACCATCCCATCAGATTCAGCGTATCAGAGAACCTTAAGTAGAAGTTTTAAGTTCATTTTATGTAGACAAATGTTGAATTTTGCCAGAAGAAAGATCACGTATGTGTTTTTTTTTTCAGGGGTGATTGTATCGAAATAGTGGTCCTGGAAGATCGGGAGAGAGTGTATTCGAACGGAAAATAAAAGTTCTGGTGCCATTTTTAAGTGACCAAAAAGATTGGAGGGCAACTAGCCCCCCTTCCACACCCCTTTTTCCCCCAAGTTGTCCAATCAAAATTTTGAGATAGTCATTTTGTTCAACATAGTTGAAAGACCCAATAACTATGTCTTTAGGGATAACGTAACTCATCCCAGTCCTTGAGGAGAGGCTTGTAAGCTATGAAATTTGCCCATTGTTTGTGCATCGTAGTTTTTATTGGGAAGTATGCAGACATTTTTTGGGGGAGGGGGAATATTGTAGTTTGGGTGGGTTTCTATAAGGAGAATATTTCGCGGGGAGGGAGAATTTTCCTGGTATGAACTTTCCAGGGGAAATTTTACGCTGGAGGGATTTGACAGAATTCCTATATGATTTTTTTTTTATTTGTCTTACTGTCTCTTGGCCAAGTCAATTTTGCATGTGGAGATGTTCAGCAGGAATTATCCGGAGGCTATTTCCAGCGTTTTTGGATTTTCGGGGAATACTTTCCATGGAAGGGGGATTTCTGGAATGATCGGGAAAACGATTAGAAATTAAGAGTCTTTTTCAAATTAAGGTATGCCAAGGAGAATTGTTCAGGCTGAACGGTCCGCAAGAAATTTTATGGCGGGGGGGGGGATTTTCAGCGAGGATGGAATTGTCCAGATGGAACTTTACAGGGGATTTGCTCGAAGGGAATTTTATGGGGGTGTTTTACGTTGGAGGAGCTTTCCACAGAAGATTTTTTCGTGAGGGAAGAGAATTTTCCCTGAAGGGTGAGCTAGATATACCGGCATTACTTGAAAAACGATCAGAAATTAAATAAAAGAAAACAAGTTTTTTTTCAACTGAAATTAAGGAGCAACATTAAAACTTAAAACGAATAGAAATTATTCTGTATATGGAGGATGGTTGCCCGCTCCTCAATATCTTGCTCTTTAGGCTAAAGTTTAACTTTTTGTCCCAATTCTGTAAGAATGACATCGTGAAACAGAAAGGCCGTTTAATTAGAATAATAGGTTTGTTTTAAAATTTCTAAACTTTGTTAATCTAAATACTTTTTTTTTACTTTTATTAAAATTGTAGACCTAAACTTCCTTTTGAGGCTAATGTGGACCTGGTAGGAGGATTATTGAGCTCAGACGAAATATTCTCTTGAGACACTGTTAGAATAGAATAAAAAAGACACAACTTAAGTTCAAACTTGACATTAGTAACATATTTCCACTTTAGCTACGTCCTGTTGGCTTATGTACAATTATGTTTCTGTGTCATTCACCTGAATTTGACCGTGAAATTTTCTCATTCATAAAAGCACAAGAATATATTCAGCATGACGGGTTAATTGCAGCCTTTATGGCCAGTAACCACGGATCAGTAGCTTCAAAATGATTTTAATAGGCTTTTTTTGTTGTCGCACTGACCAGCAGATATAATTAAGCATTTAAACAACTTAATCAGAAGGTCAGATACCTCTTGTGTTTTAGAGATTTTTGTCAGACAACTTAACAGACTCACAGCTTAGTAATGACAACAGCTGAGAAGGTCAAATTCTTCTTTTTGTTTTGCGATTTTTATTTGACTACTTAATGAAGACGACAATCTAATCAGAAGGTCTGTCAAATCTTTTTGTTTTTGCGGTTTTGTCAGACGATTTAACAGACTTAAGCCTTAATTATGACATCAACTTAAGTAGACGGTCAAAGGCCCTTTTGTTATATATTTTTCGGGAATTTTTGATATTTTGTTTTCCCTAGAGCAGTGGCAGCTCGAGTAGTCGTCAAGCATGCCCTGACAGGGGCAGTATAAATGAGTTGGACGTATTAGGCTTTAGATTGCTTATGCAGGACGTCTACTCTTGATAGGAGCGTATTGTCAAGTGCGGAAAATAATATACTGACCAAGATGGGCCAAGCCTTGCACAAAGCTTCCATTCAATTGAAAGTCCCCGGAGACTTGTTGCTGCCCAGTTCTTGGCTGACTTAAGCCCGATTAAGATATATAGCCTCTAACGGTAGCAGAGGTAGGAGAAGGGGTGTGCGTCTGTGTAAATCGTCTTTTAGGGGCATCTTAGTTGGTTCAAGGTACTTAATCCATGAGTTTAAAGTAGATCAAGTAAACTTGTCTACCTTTCTTCAAAAAAAGTGCTGGTGAGGTTATGTAGAAGTGTTCATGGCCCACTTTGCAGTCCTAATCATAGCAGCATCTTTCAGCTAAAATTTAGTGATATGGTAGAGGAATGGGGGTGTTGATTATGAAGAGGTTGAAAACAGTTGTTTGATTCTAGTTCAAACATGGTGCTTCTTGCCTATTTTAATGCTGGAAATTTGACAGGGGGTGGCGCTGAAGGGGCCACTAGGTCACGTTGTTCCTCTAATAACAAAGTTTGAAAATTTTTATGATTCCAGTTAAGTCAAGGTGTAACATGCTGCCTAACTCTCTGCTAAAAACTTGGCGGTGAGATCGAGTGCAGGGGGGGGTGGTGCTCTAGGGGTCACTGGATGCTAGTACTCAGCTTGTTTTGCTCTGAGTTTGGACTTCAATCAGTTTTCAGACAACCTTACGGAAATTTTATAAGTTCGACATAGGTCGTTGGAGCTCCAGAGTGATTTAGAAGCCTAGAATGGAATAATTCCTTTGCTGCTTTGAATCTAAAAAGCTAAGAAATCAGAAAAGGCAGTGCTAGAAAACTTTCACCAATCTAATTTTCTTTTAAACTTATATCGCCTGTTATCCTATGTCGTAGTTGTTTGATTTTGCGGAAGAAGGCTATTTTCAAGTTTTTGACTGATTTGAAGGGCTTGAACAGTTTTGTTACTGAATGTTTTTTTTGTGATTTTATGTCCCCCTCGGCCCCGGGTACAGATGGACCCAAGATTGCACAAAGCCTCCATTCATTCTAGAGGTCCCAGGGACTTCTTGCTTACCGGTTTTGAGCCAGCTTAAGCGCTTCGTGTAGACTTGAGAAGGTGTATTAGTCGCTATCCTGCGCTGGTTTAGAATTCTTTTTTTGCTGAGACCATAATAATTTCAGTGATTAAAATAAGATAAAAATTGCATTAGGAATGTTATAACGTTTAGAAATAACTATCATATTTACATTTTAACTGATGAATTCAGACGTTTTGAACTGGACATGTTAGGATTTTCAGAAACTCATATCCCACGGGTAGCAGGAAGGATGGGGGACATCCTTCCTAGCAGGGAACAGGACTTATGCTGAGTAAGGAAGCAGCTACGTCTTGCTTAGGTTTGCAAGTTGTTTATGGTAGAATTGCTAGCTGCTCATTTTTGACTAAAAAGTGTAAGGTATCAGTCATAGTAGTATATGCCCCGTATAACCGAAGAGCTTTAGTGAAGGTCCTATCCTTGCTTGGGATACTAGATGAATATGTCAAAGTGATTCGTGCCATGTACGAGAATAATATTGCTGCGGTTAAGGTAGGACATTAGGTTAGTCGCTGGTTTTGTATTGAATCAGAAGTTAAGCAAGGTTGCGTTTTATCCCCATTTATAGGGATAATTTTTATGGAGTTTGTCCTAAGGAACACGGCAAAGGCTTATGAGAGCATGAAATGAAATGGGAAAATAAAACTCTGTTTGACTTAGATTATGCTGATAATTTGAATTATTATAGGAATTTTTTCCTACTGAACTTAAGTTTAATATGGCTTTTAGTTTTCTTAGATACTAGTTTTCTTTAGATACTAGGGTATATAGGAGTGCTGTTATTGATGTTAAAAGTAAAGATCACCATCTAGTAGTGTCAAGGGTTAATTTAAAGCTGAAATATCGGAAGGGTAATTACCTCCCGGGAAGTTATGATGTTAGTAGACTCCAGGATGAGAATTTGAGAGAAACTTTCCAGGAACAGTTGAATACTAAACTTGAGAGTTTAAAATTTGATAATGTGGAAGATGGTTGGAATAATTTTAGAAAAATAATTTGTGAAGTTGCTGAAGGTGTATTAGGGAAGAAAGCTAGAACTGCAGCTAAGAATATTAGTGAAAAAGCTTTATGTTTAATAGAAAGGAGAAAGGACTTGTACAAGAATTATCTGAGTGATAGATCGCATGAAAACAAAAGAAATGTAAAGAAAGTGGAGAAAGCATTGAAATATGAACTAAGGAGGTGTGAAGTGGAGGCCATGGATAAAATTGCCGAGGATTTAGAAGATGCAGCTAGACGGCATAATAGTAAAATATTGTACTGGCACGTTAACAAATTGAGAGGTAGTAGTCAATCCGGACTTGTCCCATTTAAAGATAGGAATGGGGTGGCAATTAGCGATAAGGAAAAAGCTAAAGCGAGATGGGCCGAACATTTTGAGAACTTGCTTAACCGAGATAGAGTTGCAGGAAAAAATATAGAGGAAAATGAAAAAGTTTGTGATACCTTGGATGTGAAGGAAGATTTGTTTTGTGAGGAGGAATTAGAAACAGTACTAAAAGGATTAAAGAATAATAAGGCTCCAGGTGCTGATAGGGTAGTAAATGAGTTTCTTAAATATGGTGGCTCTGAGGTTAGAAATAAGTTATTGAAGATTATGAATATGATTTTTGAAAAAGGGTAAGTACCTAACGATTTTAGGAAAACCTTAATTAAGCCACTTTATAAGAAAGGTGATAAAAGTGAGTGTGGTAATTATCGAGGCATTAGTCTGGTCTCTGTAGGTAGCAAATTGCTTAGTAATATGATACTTTTTAGACTGAGAGATGCCGTAGACAAAGTTTTAAGAGAAGAGCAGTGCGGTTTTAGAAAAGGTAGAGGATGTGTTGACCAAATTTTCACTCTTAGGTTAATAATTGAGAAGTGCCTAAGTTTTCAAACACCTTTGGTCCTCAGTTTTATAGATTATGAGCAAGCGTTCGATTCTGTTGATAGAGGAGCTTTAGTAAAGGTTTTATCCTTGTATGGTATACCAGACAAATACATTAAAGTGATTAGTGCTATGTACGAGAATAACACTGCTGCGGTTAAGGTAGGAAATGAGGTTAGCAGCTGGTTTTGTATTAAATCAGGAGTTAAGCAGGGTTGTGTTCTATCCCCCTTTATATGGATTATTTTGATGGACTTTGTTTTAAGGAGCACAGGAAAGGCAATGGGAGACCACGGAATCAAATGGGGAGGAAAAAGTCTCCTGGACTTGGATTATGCTGATGATTTAAGCATCCTAGATGAAAGTGTGAGCAAAATGAATGAAGTTTTAGAGGTTTTGCGAGTTCAGGGTGCTAGTATTGGTTTGAAAATTAATGTTAGGAAGACCAAGTCACTAAGGCTAGGAATAAGTGAAGATGAAAAGGTGACGTTGGGTAATGAAAAGATTGATCAGGTGGACAGTTTCACTTACCTTGGTAGTATTATTAGTAAAGATGGTGGGAGCAGTGAAGATGTTAAAAATAGAATAGCCAAGGCTCAGGGTGTTTTTTCACAGTTAAAAAAAGTCTGGAAGAATAGGAAGATAAGTCTGCAAACCAAGATTAGAATCTTAGAAGCTACAGTGATGACAGTGGTCAAATATGGCTCTGAAGCATGGACGCTCCGAAAAGCGGATGAAGATTTGCTAGATGTTTTCCAGAGAAATTGCTTAAGGATT
>JAQQPU010016748.1:0-19531 GCA_029168905.1 Artemia sp. Kazakhstan ARC1039 | reverse complement strand
ATGATTTCAAGTAAATCTTGAATAAAACCAGCAGTATTTTTCAAAGTTCAATATCTTGAAAATAAAATTCCAATATTTCTTATCAATCTTTCAGCCAATGCCGGCTTTATCGGACTATGACTATGGCAGAGTATTGTCTTATATTTCAATAAGCCTTTTTTACATACGGATTAACAAATTCACTTCTCCGATCTGTTTGAATTTTTCTATATGAATATTGTTGAAGGATACTTTCTATATCCTTAGCAGCTCCATCGCCACTCTTTGCATGCAATGGAACTGCATATGCGTAGCGACTAAAACCACTTATTGCAAGTAAAATATACGTGAACGGCCTATTATGACCTCTTTGAATCTCATCTAGAGTCAAAAGATCTGATTGTGATATATGCAAGGGGTGTAAGGCTTTAGTTTTGTGATAGTCACGGCCTCTGGTTGTATGATTTTGATGAAGAGTATAACTGAGTTCCTTCTAAAAATTCTCTTTCGCTAGCTTCTTTTCAGAACTAGTGACCTTAGAAAGTGTAGTCGGAGAACTTAAATATCACACTTCTCCAATATTCCCATAAACCACTACCCATTTCCGTACTAAATGAGGTGGACAGACACGTTTGTTTAATAACCTTACCAGGCCCACTTGGCGTGCTATCTTTTGATATATCTCGTGATAGTTCTCCAAATTCCCTTAATCGTTTTAAAACATGTTTATTCCCAATAAGACTATTTAGAAAATTTGACGGATTTTAAAACTTATACAAAATGACTATCAAAGGATTCAAGTATTTTACGATTTGCAATAAAACCTGATAACAAATAAATTAAATTGTAGGGTTTGCCCAGGATTTTTCTCGTCAATTTGTTCATTTTCAGTGAGATAAGTCTAAGGTCTTTTACTTTTCTTACGATAGGATGGGGATAATAAGTCTACAAAACTTGTTAGTAAGGATAAGCCTTCTTCTTGTTTTGGTTTTTTCAAAGTTTCAGAACTTTTAGTACTTTCAGAAGTTCGATCAATGGCATTTACTTTGAGAGTCTATCACGGTAAGGTTTATGTTTGTCAATATGTCGAATGGAATTTTAAAGCAACATTAATTTTTCATCATCGGTAGTTGTGAAGACGTTCATAATGTCTAATGATTTTTATGTGAAATTCATGTCTAATGTTCCTAACCCCCTCTAGAACTATTTGAATAAAACAAGTGATTTTGGACAAAACTCTTCCCCAAAAAAAGGTTTGGCTGTGATTACATGGCATTTTCGACCCATTCAGTAGATGGTATATAGAACTTATTTTGTTTGTCCTGATATTGATTGCTATGTTGCTACTCTTGGACCGCGACAATTGGGTAATAGAATGGACTATTACCGGGGTAGTTCGTCAATGTCTGCTTGCGGTCTCTGTATTGGGTCTGCTAAGTTATTTCGCTTTGCACTACCCCTGGCTAAAAAAATTATTGCATCGCTCCACGCGAATTTTACGTCCTCTATACTACATGATTGGGGATATCAGAACGATTTTAAAAAAAGGGTTTCACAAAATATCAGGTCCGGTGCCCGATCCCTGGGAAAGTGATTGAAATTGACAAAGCGGAAAAGGTTCAAAAAGGGTGAAAAGATCTCATCACTCATCAGTCTCAACTCAGCCCGGAAGCGTAAAACATCAAACAAGAAAAAGAAAGTAAACTTGTTAGATCAAAGAAGATTTTCTTTTCCTAGAAATTACATATTTATCACATTAAGAATATAATCCTTCAGTCAGCTCATCTCTAGATCTTTTCAATTCGTAAAATGTTGATGTTAGTGTAAAGCATGGTTAATATGAACAATTTTATGTGCAACAGCCAGTCTCTGAAAACGTCCATTTTAAATTTATTCCAGTGAAGATTATTTCATAGATTTGACCAGCATTTATAGATGTACGTGTTATTGTTAAAAGATTTAAACTGAAAAACCAAGTCCAGTCAAGGGGTTATCCTAGGAAATTTGGTGTCTACATAAATGAAGCGTTGGTGAGCACGAGCAACAATCTTTCATACTATGCGAGTTATATACAATTCATGCTGATGACTTCAAAGTCCTATAAGAAGTTGAGGGATATGCCGATTGGCTATGAATATAAAACAGATACTGAAACTAGCAATAAACGTAGAGATGCAAAAACTAAAAATTTACACTTGGTTTGTAAACTAAATCAAAAGATATTTAATATACTTCAATGGTCGCCTCCAAATATTAAGATTGATATAAAGCTACAACTCTCACCATCCAATTTTATTTTGCCAAAAGTACTTCGAAATGCACCCGACGAAAGAGTCTCCCTTACCTCAGCAATACACTAGGTAGGAAAACAACAAGTTATGAGTTCTGTTGGAATGGCAATTGAAAAATTAAGAACCTCTGGAAAAATTTCAAATTGCTTGTTCCCATACAATCACGGATCAACGACATATTGCTACAGGTAAGCGTACCTACACTGATTCATCATTTATCAATGGTGAAATGCCTTCAAAACTTCCTTTGGCTTTTGTAAAAAGTACTAGAACCATTTGATCATGGGTAGATTCTCCAAATACATTTGAACTGTTTGGATTTTCAACTCTTGTGTGTAAAGTAAATGGAATTCCCCTCTACAGTTTATCCTTTGATAAATCCTACAAGATCTAATATGAATTGACAATGCTATCCCAAGATCAAGATTCACAATTATATGAAAATGGTATAACCGAAGAAATGTTTGCGAAAAACTCATGGCATCGTTGTATTGAATTTGTCCAGTACTCGAGACATGACTATTGTCCGAATGGGTACTATACGTTTATAGTGTATCTTTTCCGAGCCCTTGGAGGATAGTATTGCGTTAATATTGCTACATCAGTTTGAAACCTATTGGGAAATTACCCCTGATGGCAGTGTTGTATTAGACTTGGCACCATGAACACGAATCAAATAATCAAAGTATTCAATTTGGATCCTTAGAGTGAAATATTTAAAAATGTATATAAATTTGCTTAGTAGCAAAATTTGTATGTACAAAGAAACACTGTGTCCTTTTAGATTTTTTCTTTGACGTATAGGTAATCTTCAGAAACGATTTGTGGTAGCAGCTCGTCAGGATTTAACTTGTATTCATCTTGGTATGTAAAGTCGGGGTTACACTTTCTACAATATATTTTATCTTCAGTTTTATTAAATCTCCTTGTAAAGTCAATAATACTAATCTGATTAATATTATAAAATTCACGTATTTTAATTTGCTTATTTGAAGCAATGTCACACACTAAATTCTCATCTGAAGAATCACTTTCTGTAAGAGCCAAATAAAAATCAGATGGTTTATAATCATAGTAGCCGGTATTTTCACAACGATAACGTAAAAAACAGACCCTTTTATCCTTCCAGCGATTGAAGCTTTGACTGGGTTCTTCTTTCCAAAACAATTTAAAACCACGACAATACCAGTCTCTTAAAAATAAACTGAAATTACCTTTAGAGTTTTTTGCAATCATGCCAGGGTAAGTATTTTCCCATTGATCACATTTTGATAGTGACAATTGGAGCATAGAAAACCTCTATTATGAGAATCAAAAATCTCTTCAGGACAGGAATTACAGTCTTTAATTTGTACAGCATATCCCCATTGCAATTAACACGGATTGCATAATCTAGACTTTTCATTATAGTTAGTAACAAAAGGACAGTCCTCACAGGATGACCAGCTTCCCAATGTATACATGCATAAGAGACAAGTTTAAAACATTTTTTATGTTGATTCTCTCACCGCCAAAAAGAAACTTACTGGGGAAAATGTATGTTTTTCTAGAAGAAGTGACGTCAAAAAACTTGCTTAGACACAATTTCTTGTTGACTTACAAAATGACCGTCTAAGTAGTGGTAAAAAGCCAAATAACAATATCATTTTTTTCAATTAATGCATCGATAAATTGAGTAAATGCAGATGGGTCACGATGTAAAAGTTTCATGCAATATTCCAAAGATGGAGAATTAGTAATATTAACCACTTTTCAAATTTTACTAGATTCCGTAAGATTTATTGGTTCTCAACTCCAGTCATTTTTAATCCTGACACTCCCACTACCAATTATAAACTAAGAATTTCCCTAGTAACAAAAATACTCCATTCTGTATATTGATTCAGATTTTTCTCTTCAATATATTTCACTAATGCATTTAATCCGTCTAGTAGCCTCTGTAAATGCATTATATTCGCTTTAGCCGTAAAACATTATTTTTCTTCCGACTTTAATTTTCATAATGATATAACATATCCTGCATAAATCTTGTCACATTGTGGGGTTAGTCTACAACCTCTTGTGACTTCCACTGCTACCTTAGGTCATATAGGTTGCATTTCGCCATTACTAGTGCTTTCAGTATCCGATAGTGTAAAAGCATCCATTACAATATCCTCGATGTTGACACACCGAACTCTTATCTGGTACTGAAGCAAGATTGCGTCATCCATGTTACATGGGAGCCGAATGTAAAAATAGATGTAACACCTGCTGGCTCCCATGGGATGACCTAACAAATGCATCTCTTAAAAGCTTTAAAAAAGTGTCTGGACTGGGATTCGATGGTGTTGGGCCCTAGTGGAAAAGATTAGACCTCCACTACTTGCGATTGCTGTCTCTTGGTCGTTTTTCTCAGACTTTGCAATCGCGTTTTTTTTCAGAAACTGAGATTAGACATTCATAGCCAACTTAGTGCTGTTAATAAGACTAAAAATACTAATTTTGACTAAAGTTTCTTTGCAAAAAGATGCAAAGAAGCGCCAAATGATAAACACTGCTTATGATTTTTTTTGTCGGCAATATCACAGGTTTCCCCTCTTGTAAGGTGCCAGTTCTCTTTGCTAAGTGCTTCAATGCCCAAAGTATTATACACTCTGTCGAATCGGATGGCATATGGTAAGATTAAATATCAAGAAAATATGATATTTAATAGTTTTTACACATGTTTAGTATACATTTCTCAGTGACATTTATGTAAGCATGTTAAATCAGCAATTATACACATGAATATTAGATCGCAGAAAAGATTGACGGAAGCTTATTGTTGTTTGAATAATTTCCAAATTCCACGAGAACCAAACCTGTATTTCACTTATCCCAATACAGTAGGTTGCTATCTCAACTAAAAAAAGAAAAAAATCTTGTTCAACTGAAAGTAAGGAGCAAAATAAAGACTTAAAATGAACAGAAACTATTACGTATAGGAGGGGGGTTGTCCCCTCCTCAATCTCTCGATTTTGCGCTAAAGTTTTTTAGCGCTTTAAAAAGGCTTTTTTTTTAATCAACATCATTTGAAATTCAGCTATCGTTCTTAAAGAGATGGTTAAAAATTCAAACTTTATCGTAAAGAGTCAGGTATTGAACAGGGGCAAACCCTCTTATATTTGGAATAATATCTGTTCATTTTAAGTTTTAGTGTTGCTCCTTACTCTCAGTTGAAAAAACCTTCTTTTATTTAATTTCTGGTCGTTTTACAAATCCATTGAAAATCTCCCGCCCTTTCCTTAAAAATACCTCTAAAAAACCTTCCGAAAATTTCTGTATATACTCCAATAACACATACTATATGTGAAAAATGTGCAAGTTCCACAACTTACCATCCTTTCCTCAGGGGCTGTAGGGATTCATGTCATTCCCAGAGGCATAGTTATTGGACCTTTCATTTAAGTTGATCAATTATTATATAAAATTTTAGTAGGATGTCTTTGGGAAAACTAGGGCGTGGGAAGGGGGGTAGCTGCCGTTCAATTTTTTCTATTACTTTAAAAAGGGCACTAGACCTTTTAATTTCCGCTTGAATGAACCTTCTCCCAATTTTCTAGAACTATTGATTCTATACGGTCATCTCTGGGAAAAAATAATAATAAAAACTCGACCGTGATATTTCTTTTGGCAAACAATACAGACATTTCCACATTTTTGTAGATAAGAGATTGAAACCTCTATAGTCGTATTCTTTGATATTCTGAAACTGATGGTGAGCATTCCGCTAGGTTCCTTGACTTTTTGGGGGCATTTCCCTCCTTTTTCCAAAACTAGGCAAGTTTTGAAATCACTATAAAGAGTAAATTCCTTAGACATATTAATTGTTATCAAAACTCCTTTTTTTTAAAGTTTCGGTCACTATTGGACCGAGTTACTCCTTACTTAAAGTTCGTTACCGCGAACTTTTTCAAAAATCACTTTGAAAAATGTTTAGAAAAAGATTGTGGGTTAAGGTGAATGTGCATCAAAACCAGACTTCACTTGGAAATATTAGATCCTGACAATTTTTCGTGCTTTTTTTCTTTTTTGTTACAAATATCAAATACTATAGTACTAAAACATTTAATTCATTTCTTTTTCATAGGTTACGGCTACACAACTGGATCAGATGACAAAGGGACTCTCGAAAGTTTACAAAATAGGTTTGACACACCCCAACAACGTCAAGCAGAACTATTTTGTAAAGGTAATGTTTGTTTTCTTAATAATGTACATACAATTAGTATGCTTAAGGTATTGGTCCAGAATCAGACTAAAAAGTGCAAGCAGCACAAGTAGAGCGGATGGAACTGGATATGATACGAGCTAGCGGTTTTTCTGCCAAAGTAAAGTTCATCCTATATTAAAGATTTTTAGTGTCGGCAAAAATGTTTCCATATTTAGAAAAATTGTTTCAAAATACGTGGCAAAACAGACTCAAGAATTTTTCAGTATCGTTAAGAAATATATCCTGTATTTTTTTTTCAAGAAAAAGTTGTAGTTATTGTATTAAATTCATTGCTAGTCGTTTATTTTTCAACAGTAAAGTTTACATCAGCCTATTTACGAAACTTTTAAGATTTCAATCTAAGTCTGTATTGTAATTAGAACATTATTCATATTAATTCCCAATAGCAAAAAAGCAGCTACATCAGTAGAATGGGTCAATTACTACCAGAGGCTGGTACTCCGATCATACAAGCACAGTACTATACAATACAAGCGCAGCCATATTGCAGTTGCCAATCCCTCGTATACTCTCTCTTAATTAAATTTTTTTTTACAGTGATAGAAATGGTATCACTTTAAGCGTAACCACAAGAAATCATTTCAAGTGGACATCCTTATCTCAGTTTCTCCGATATGGAATTTTTCTGTAAGAATGCTAATAGCTAGAGCGGGCCTTCCGTTTTCTCAAGCCAATATTTAGAAGTGGATTTGAAGTGATATTATGTCTTATAAACGAAGTTTTGTTATGGATTATAATAAACAAAATGGATGAGATTTTTTTGTACTTTAAGGGTATTGAACCGATTATTGATTATGAACTATTGATTTTTGATTATGAATACAACTGGGCAGGCATCATTATTACAATGTAATGGCCCTGTGTTTTCATTAGATGAAGAGAGCTGTACTTTTTTCTTCCGTAATGGTATAAGATCATGAAGAAGGTTTAACAGTGACTCCCCAATGCCACTGACTACATAACCAAATTCATAGATGTCGTTACTATTAACTTTAGTTACAGATGGTGATATATTTCTTTTCCAACGACGCGTTTTTTAGCTTCTATGCAACTTTACATTGATTTTATGAAATTTATGTTTGATGTAGCAATCGAACTTGAAACCCATGATTTCCTAAGGTAAAAGAACAACACGTTTCTCTACTGAGCCAACAAGCTATTGAAAATATTATGATTTTAGAAATACACTCTAATGCATTCATTGTACTGTTTTCGATGCGTTGGCCAACTGAAGTTAAGTGTCATAATATCGTAACAAGTTATTCGTAAATTTGATTTATCAATCGGATTTTTGGTAGATGTTAACAGTGGTCTGTTTCCGGGCATCATTTATGGCATCCTCCTGAGAATATGCAAACCAAGATGATTTGAGAGGCGTGCTGGACAGACACGTTCTTCTGAAGTTTAATGGAACCGTGCACATCGGTTCTCTATGACCGGGCTCGTGCATGGATTTGTGCCACCCTATTCCCATCCCTATTCTCCCCACTCCGTGCCCCTATCTCCAAAGGGCCCATTTCATTTCCCTCCAGGGCCCAATCTGACCCCCGAGAACCCCCTTGTTTTTCTTAGAATGAAAAATTGACAGATTTATTTAACATTTTGTTCATGTTTTAAAATGATGTGCAATCTCGTGAACACAGCTGTTGGATGTTTTCTTATGCGGCCGCCCACTGATACTTGTAAATTCCAAGTCTTTCAATACTGAGTATCAAAAATTAATATGAAAACACTTTTGCATAGAACAAACTCAACTACCTGGTAAATTCTAAGTCTTTTAATTGGTGACTGAGTATCAAAAATTAATAAAAAAGCAGTTTTGCATAGCACAAATTCAGTTACTTGGTAAATTCCAAGTCTTTTAATTGTTGACTGAGAATCAAAAATTAGTGAGAAAGCACATTTGCATTGAACAAACTCAATTACTTTAATTAATCAAAAATTAATAATAAAAAAAGTCTTTTAATTGGTGACTGATTATCAAAAGTTAATAAGAAAACCCATTTGCATAGAAAAAACTCAACTACTTAGTAAATTCCTAATATTTTAATTGGGACTGAGTAAAAAAATTAATAAGAAAAAGTAACAAACTCAGCTACTTGATAAATTCCAAGTCTTTTAATAGACGACTGAGAATCAAAAATTAATAAAAAAAAACACTTTTGCATACAAGAAACTCAGCTACTTCGTAGATTCCAAGTCTTTTAATTGGTATGTGAGTATCAACAATTAATAAAAAAGAAATTTTGCATTAAACAAACTGAACTACTTGGTAAAAACCAAGTCTTTCAATTAATGAATGAGTATCAAAAATTAATAAGAAAGCACTTTTGCATAGAGCTATCCCAATTACTTGGTAAATTCCAAGTCTTATAATTGGTCACTGAGTATGTAAAATTAATAAGAAAACACATTTGCATAGAACAAACTCAACTACTTGGTATATTTCAATTCTTTTAATTGGTGACTGAGTAAAAAATTAATAAGAAAAAGTAACAAATTTAGCCACTTGATAAATTCCAAGTCTTTTATTTGGTGACTGAGTATCAAAAGTTAATAAAAAAAAGCATTTTTGCATACAACAAACTGAGCTACTTGTTAAATTCCAAATCTTTTAATTGGTGATTGAGAATCATAAATTAACAATAAAATAAAAGCACTTTTGAATGGAACAAACTCAGCTACTTGGTAAATTCCAGGTCTTTTAATTGGTAACTGAGTTTCGAAAATTAATACGAAAGCACTTTTACATAGAACAAACTCAGCTAAATGGTAAATGCCAAGTCTTTTAATTGAATCTGAGTATCAAAAATTAATAAGAAAAAATTTGCATAGAGCAAATTCAACTACTTAGTAAATTCCAAGTCACTTAATTGATGACTGAATATCAAAAATTAATAAGGAAACACATTTGAATAGAACAAACTCAAATACTTGGTAAACTCCAAGTCTTTTAATTGGTGAGTGAGTATCAATATTTAATAAAAAAAAAACATATTAGCATAGAACAAACTCAAGTACTTGGTAAATTCTTTTAATTAATGACTGAGTATAAAAAAAATTAATAAGAAAAGCACTTTTGCATAGAACAAATTCAGCTAATTGGTAAATTCGAAGTCTTTTAATTCGTGAGTGAGCATAAGAAAATTAATAAAAACCCGATGCATACAACAAACTCAACTACTTGGTAAATTCCAAGTCTTTTAATTGATTACTGAGTATCAAAAATTAATAAAAAACACTTTGGCATAGAACAAACTCAGCTACTTTGTAACTTCTAAGTCTTTTAATTGGTGAATGAGTATCAAACATTAACAAGAAAACACTTTTGCATAGAAGAAACTCAAATACTTTTAAATTCTAAGTCTTTTAATTGATGACTTAGCATCGAAAACTAATAAAAAACAGTACTTTTTCATAAAATAAACGCAGCTATATGCTAAATTCCAAGTCTTTTAATTGGTGACTGAGTGTTTAAAATTTATAAAAAAAAAAGGACTTTGGCATAGAACAAACTCAGCTACTAGGTAAAATCTAAGTCTTGTTAGATTTTAATATAGGAGATTATTTATAATAATTCCAAACAGAAAATATAGCACTCCAAAGAAATTCAGTCTTTCACTACCACAACAACTCTCGCATACGTTTCAGATGATGCCACCATTAGTGCTTGTTTCACAATTTCACAAAAATTGTTTTCACAAAAATTAATAAATAAAAACGTTTGCATAGAACAATTTCAGCTACTTGGTAAATCCCAAGTCTTTTAATTGATTACTGAGTCTCAAAAATCAATAAAAACATTTTTACATAGAACAAACTCAGCTACTTTGTAAATTCCAAGCCTTTTAATTGGTGACTGAGTATAAAACATTAATAAACATTTTTGCATAGAAGAAACTCAACTACTTCGTAAATTTCAAGTCTTTTAATTGGTGACTTAGAATCAAAAATTAATAAAAAAAAAGCATTTGTTCATAGAACAAACGCAGCTATTTGGTAAATTCTAAGTCTTTTAATTGGTGACTGAGTATTTAAAATTTATAAAAAAAGTAATTTTGTATAGAACAAACTCAGCTACTAGGTAAATTCTAAGTCTTGTTAGATTTCAATGTAGGACATTATTCATAATAATTCCAAACAGAAGAAATAGCACTCCAAAGAAAGGTAATTTCTCGCTACCACAACAACTCTTGCAGACGTTTCCCATGATATTACCATTAGTGCTTGTTTCACAATTGAAATATTTGTCCTTGTCAGCATTTAATGCTACGAAAACTCTATAATGTAGATATACTTTCTCGAAAAAAATCATCTTTACTATTTTTAAATAAGACTTATGTGGTTTGTTTCCAGTGCACAATCAATAATGGTCAAAACCATAGAAGAATACCAAGTCGACGACCAACAATAGGCTAATGTCTACAACCAACAATAGAGTTCCAGTGGGGCGGCCGCATAAGAAAAATTCCAAAAATTATGTTCACCAGATTGCATGTCATTTTGAGACATAGAATTTTTTTTTAAAAATCCGTCTTTTTTCATTCGAAGAAAAAAAAGGTGTTATGTCCTAGAGGGAGCCCTGTAGGGGGGAGTGCTGGGGCTCTGGAGGTGGGGGCCTGGAGTGGGACTCGGGGTCCTGGATGAGAATGTGGGGGCCCAAACTTATGCGTATGCCCGGTAATAGAAAACCGATGTGCGCAGTTTCATTACCCGTCAGAAGATATTTTTTGTCCGGTATGCATCTCAAATGGTCTTGGTATGCTTATTCTCAAAAGGGTGCCATAAATGACGCCTGGAAACAGATCACTGTTAACACCTACCAAAAATCCAATTGATGAATCGAATGTGTATATAACTTGTTACGATATTGTGACGCTTAACATCAGTTGGCCAACGCCCCGAAGACAATACATTGAATGCATTAGAATGTATTTCTAAAATCAGAATGTTTTCAATGGCTTGTTGGCTCAGTTGAGTAACGTGTCGTTCTTTTACCTTAGGAAATCATGGGTCTCATGTTCAATTCCTACATTAAACACAAACTTCTTAATATCAATGGGAAGATGCTTAGAAGCTAAGAAGCTTGTCATTGGAAAAGAAAACATATCACCAAAATTGCAACAATTAGGGAAGTACATTTAGTTGGGAAAATAAATCATGAGATATTTAATATACCCCAATGGCTACCACCAAAAATTAAATTGGATATAAAATTTACGATTGTTTCATCCAATTACATTTTATGAAAGGAACTTTCTACCAATACCGATGTAACGCGCTCTCTCACCCCGGCAATACTTCATGTATGAAAACAACAGGTTATGAGTTCTGTTGCTTTGGAAGTTGAAAAATTAAGAGCCAGGGGAAATAATATCAAACTGCTCGTTCCTTACACGATCACCAATCAACGATTTATTGCCACTGGTTAACCCACCTACATATAAAATTACGCTTGTTGGATATAAAATGGATAAAAAATTGGATAAAAATAGATATAAAATTTACGATTGTTTCATCCAATCACATTTTATTAAAGGAACTTCCTACCAATCTCGATGTAACCCTCTTTCTCACCCTGGCAATACCTCACGTACGAAAACAACAGGTTATGAGTTCTGTTGCTTTGTCAATTGAAAAATTAAGAGCCAGAGAAAATAATATCAAACTGCTCGTTCCTTACACGATCACCAATCAACGATTTATTGCCATGGGTTCACACACCTACAACGACTCTTCATTTATCAATAGCAAAACTCCTTCAAAATTTGCTTTTGCTTTTTTTAAATGTACTAGTGCCATAGGATCATAGACAAGTTCCCTACACAAATTTGAAATGTTTCGACTTTCCTCTCTTGTGTGTAAAGTAAATTAAATTCTTCTATACAATTTATCCTTTGATAAATACTATAGTACCCTATATGAATTGGCAATCCAAACCATAGATCGAGATTTACAACTATTTGAAAATGGTGTAACCGATGCAATGTTTGCAAAAAAGTTACGGTATCATTGTATTGGACTTTTCTGGTACTTAGCATTTCAGCATTTTCCGTACGGGTACTGTACGTTTAGAGTGTACCTTTTCCGAGATGTTGGTGGAGTATGTAGCATTAACCTTGATAAATAAATTTAAAACTTATTTTGAAATTACCCCCGATGACAGTGTTCTAGTAGACTTGGCACCATGAACACAAATCAAATAATCAATATATTGGACTTGGATCCGTACATGTCTATATACCAAACCTATTCCATACCCTCGGACTTCCTTGAACATATTCATAACACTAGCGATAGCATTACGATTGTTAATAGTGGCCGGTCGAATGTAAAGACAAGTCATTGGTTATACCTCCTTCAAACACAGAAGAATATGAAATTTCCTATCCTCTTAGTATACCGTATGCATCCTATACGCTTCACATCAAAAACTTCCTTGAGTGAAGTGAGAAATATATTATTCAAAATCGGAAGCTAGTACAAGATTTATCGACCAAAAGCTGTCGTTTCCATGCACAACTATATTTTATTTTGCAATGGTTTGGCTGTACTTGCAGTGAAATTCTCAGTTTTTGTGTGGATAGTCCTCGATTGAATGACTTCATAGTGGAAAATACCTTTTCCTGCAACATTGGGAACTCTTGGTTTCATTTTACTGCCGCTAGCACCTTCAAAATACAACAGAGTAAACCCACTCATATCCAATAGTAAAATATGTTTTCTATGAACAAAAATCTATGTTCACAATGTTATCTTTCTGAACCCTTCTTCTTTACTGCTCTTTACAAAAAATTATAGTTTGGAGAGAAATGAACTACTCAGGTCCGTAGCCCGGTAGGTGGCTCAACAAACTCTTGCGTAAGCCTGGTAACGGGAAATATTCGGTGTTTGCATGCATGAGGCTTTTGTAATCAAAATAAGCTCTTGCGTAAGCCAATCAACCGAAAAATGTTTGTGCTCGGAAACACTAAAAATAAATACCTGGCGAGCAGGATTCACAAGGCTTTTGGGAAGCAAAAAAAGTGTCGTTGACCTTCAAAACCACGTAATTGACTAGGTCGTTTGAATTGACATAAATAAACATTAGACTAACGTCTTGGAGACGGTCTTGAGGGTTTTCCGATTTGGTCTCCCGGACAAAAAGATACCCCATGACCTCTTACTGGCCACTGCCCATACTGGCCGCTTGTAGTGCCTATACCGAGGATTGCCGCTTGTATAGACATTCCGGAGGACTGGCCGCTTGTATAGACATCCGGGGGGACTGGCCGCTTGTTCTGTTTACACTGGAGATGGGTGCTTGTATTCGTCTATGCATCTGGGGGCTACTGGCCACTTGTATCCGTAAGACTTTCTGAAATCAAAACAAGTGTCCTTCACTCTCAAAACTACGTCATTGACAAGGTGGTTGGAACATAAGTAAACAATAAACCAAATAGGCAATGGAATAACGTCTCAGAGAATGTCCTGAGGGTTTTTCCTACCTGGCTCACGGGATCTATTTACCCATGATTACCATGACCCGTGGCCACTAACGCTTTCTTAAATATTAATTAATTTCTTAGAGAAAAAAAGGAATACTATGAGTAAAAATCTATTTTATAAGCATACAATCATTGTGTATGATGATCAATTATAAATATGAAAAAAATCAAACCCATCGTAAATTGAAACCATACTATGTTTTATAATTGAGATGTTCAGGCAGCAGGTGCAAATTTTTCATATCCAAAGTAATTTATTATGTTCTTTATGCTTCTTTACTTGAGCACTGTCTTACAAATATCATTAGTTTCTATTTTCCCAATGGATATTTTCTTTTCATTGAGTTCAAAGAAGTTTTCAAAAAAACGGAAATTTCAATCAATATGAGGACAATTAAGAGGTTTAACATTGAGCTGTTGCGACCAAATGCAGAACTAAATAAAATTGGCACACGTTCTTCGAATCCGTACCAAAATTTTTGAAAGGTCATTTCTTAAAGTTTTTTTTTTATCCTATCTTGAATTTTTGTATGCAACTCGATGAGATTTACCGGATAGTTCACTCTAGGAACTGAGTATTCTTCTATAAAATTTCTGACTCAGATTGATTTAAACTTCAGAACAAAAAGCCAGTTGAGTTATGTGGATGGGATTTTGGAAATTTCAGCTTATCTTTATAATTTTCTTCGTTTTAGTTCTCCTTTCCTTTTCAAATTTTTCTTTCTAATTACGCTTCAGCAGGGCCGGATAAAGGACGATTGGAGCAATTGGTCCTCATCATGCCCCGAATGTGAAAGGGCCCCGTGTTACCATCAAAATAAATAAAACAAACATTTTGAAATTTAAAGGAAATTGTTTTTAACGATGGGTGATAAATTACTATATATTCAAATAATTAAAAATACATTTATTTTATGTTTGCATTGCTGGATGAGATTTATGAATGCGTTTATTATTTTATAATATATACTTTATAAAATAGAAAACTGACACCCATAAAAGTTTATGTCAAATTTACTGAATTTACTCGGGAAAGCCCTATATTAGACATATTTTGCACTACGCACTTGAACTACTTTACGTATGTAAACTACCATGTAGGTATTATTTATTTAAGTATTTAATATATAAAAAGGGCCGCGCAAAACATCCCATCAGGCCCCTCACCCTTTTAGTCTGGTCTTGTGATTCACAATTAATCAAATAAAATGATGACAGATTAGAAAAAATATCCCATATAAAAGGAGAATGTAATGAAAGCACATTGTTTACTACAGTAGATTTTACCTGTAAAAAATACGGAGTGATTCTATATGTATTCCACATAGTAAATATCGAAGTGTGTGCGAGTATAGCAAGACCTTGAGTTTTACGGATTTAAAAACAAAAGCTTTTTTTACAGAAGTAAAGAGCGAAATTGAAGCTGAAAACGAATAAAAACTATTGTTTCGCCCATAATGCAATATATACCTCCAAAACCATCTTGGATAAGCTGATATAGATAACTTTTAGTATAAAAACGTAATTCTCTAAAGAATTCAACCAATCCCAGATTTCAGTAAAGAGTTCGTTTATAGAATTCTAAAAATACTTAAAAATATTACGGGTTAGCTCATTTGAGCTAATTTTTAGCATATCTTGTGAAATTGATGAAGCAAAAATTTTTATTTTCTTTCAGATTCATTTAACCTCTTTTTTTCCTTAAGAAATGTTTAGTGCTTTTTTTAAATTTCTTTTCCATTTTCTTTTTTATTAAATATACGCAAATAAACTATACAAAAAAGATTTTCGTTTAACTATATATTAGTATAACTATATTAACAAAAAATGTAAATAAATTAATGTCATTTTATTAATTAGGTATTTTTTAAGTGCGTTTTCTTTGTTTTCACTTAATAAGGGAGGAGAGGTAGTATAGAAGAAGGGGGAAATTGTGAACCTCAGGGTATGTATGTTCAACTATGTAAATTATGATAGTGCCCTCGTTATACTTCTCAGCCTTGCCAATCCATGAATGGTACCGAAAAGCATCATATGGCAGTATGACACTTTAGAAAGAAAATATGAAGATGCACTTGTGAGAGGATGAAACTTTAAAAACAGCTAACTTCAAGATGGGGGGGGGCTCAAAACCTCTTGTCTGGGAATTACACTATCAAAAATCGATTTTCTCTACTAGAACTTGTATTCTCCGGCGTTTTGACCCACATGGGGAATAATTGACGTTTTATGACGCAAACTGGCCGAAAATGACACTTAGCTGTGGCCTGATCTCAATTATCTGATGATTATTGATCAACAACCTATGTAGTCACTGCAGCACTTACGTCATCATCAAATGGCAATTTATAAATAAAGATAGAACTCACAGGGACATTTACGTTATACTGCAAGGCTTAATTCGTACAATATAGTATCATTTTTCAAGGTTAGGTTGGGGGATACTGAAAACCTCCCGTCCAAGGTCTTGGACCATTCAACTTAAGTGGGGTTAGAGGCAATAACAATTTTTTTCAAAGGAATGACTTCATTGTATGAACCCCAGGCCAAGAATTTATTTACGAAACTTTAAATGTTGGTAAGTTATGCCGGGAAAGCCGAGAAAAGTTTCTGATTTCATATTCTAAATTACTGTTAATTGGGGATTATTGCAATAATGACTATGGAAAAGCTGTTTTTGAGTCTTTTAGCACTTAGTTTATCAAAACTTGCGTAGGCCTACTTCATTCAAATTGACGAAATTTTGGAAAGACTTTCAATTTGTGTCAAGTATCTGGTTTTATTTGACCTATGGACAGTTATGCCTAATAAGTGATAATTACGTCAAGGGACAACTATACGTGCTGTTTTTTCTTAAAACGTTGCTTAAAAATACCCCGTACGATCAAGCTCTGGAACTTCCAAGTAAAGTGGTAAAACCGTGCTTTAATAAAAAAAAACTTCAATAAAGTTCTCTTCAATGAATTATGTTTATAACTTGATTATATATTTTTTAATTGACACAGTCTAAATCTAGAAATAATGCATTTTTCTTGTCCTCGATGTTAATTACTGCCCTTCTCTTTCAGTGGGGAATTTTTTTTTCGGGTAGCTTTTTTTTTCGGGTTGCAGAATTTTTGGGTAGAATCTAGAAAATAAATTCTAATATATTCTAAATTTTTCTACAACTCCTGGCTTATTTTTGCGTGAACAAATTATTTTCCTTAAGCAGGATACTCCCCCTGTTATTTCCCTATTTTTTTTCTTATTCTCGTTGCTTAAGAAACATAGCATGAACTATGTCAAGATCACCAGAGAGTCTCTCACCATTTATTATAACATCTCCTATTTCTCTCTTGTTCTCTTTATTCTTTTCATATCCAGGATTTTTTATGGGGGGTTGTATTTTTTTTTGGGGGGGGGGGGGAGAATTACAAATAAAAACTTTAAAAACCGCATCAAAAATTTGTTTATATGCATTGTTTTTTACGTTCTTAAGAGTTGGACAAAAAATAGGAGAGAGAGTTCAAACCCCGTAGCCCCCTCCCCCTGAATACGGCCTTGTCTATAGATTATAGCCTTTGAAGTGTCGTAGTTCAAAATAAATTTTGATAAGTTTGGTTTGCTGAAAGCTTCAAAACACGATCCCCTGAGGTTTGAAACCGACCGAGAAAAACATATGAAACAACTTCTTATAACTATGGGCATGCGGAGACGGAACTAGTAGAGTATTTTTGAGGAGCGCTGGTGAGTAACTGCCAATACTTTTAGGGCTATCGCTACAACCCTGATAGATCAAGGAGTGTAGGAGGCGTTTTAGCTGGGACTTTAGAGGTAATAACATTGTAATAAGAAATTAATGCATTACATTTATCCCATGCAAAGATCTTATGTTACCAGATTTGAAATGTCGGTGACTCTATACTAGGAAAGCTAGGAAGGCTTTGATTTCCCTTGGATGGCAAAGTATGGTAAAAAAAAACATTACAAATCTTTAGTTGGGCTTAACATTAAAATTTAGTTATGATTATAAGTTTTGACATTTAAGATTCCTGGTGAAGAATAGTGGCACGAAAATAACTCAAAATAACATAGTTTCTTGCGTAGGTATATAGTCTTTTGAAAAATCCAAACTTAATAAGATTTACATACATGAACTTAGTACTGATAGAGGGATATTGTGTTCAAGACTATGGAAAAGCTGTTTTTGGGTCTTTTACTGTTTAGTAAATAAAAAATTGTGTTTTATTCAATTTCACATAATTTTGGAGGGAGTTCTAATTCTTATCATATGTTTCACTTTCCGTCACCTAAACACAGTTATGACTAATGTGGTATAATTACGTCGAGGGACAATTATGTGTATGATTCCTTCTAAAACACTACTTAAAAATGCCTAATGGGATAAAGCTCGGAAGCGTTCAAGCAAAATGGGAACTCCGTGATAGAACAGAGGAAGGTTCCAATTCTCTTCTCCAGCATATGACGTATATATTTTTCTAATAATGAGTTATGCAAATGACTGTAATTTGTTTTCTTTTTTTTTAGTGAACACAGAGTAAATCTATAAATAATGTTGAGAAAGTTGAGAAAAACGTTGATAAAGTTTTTTCTCATTGAAGATAGTTAAAAAACCTGAAAAAAACAATTGATATTTTTTACGTTTTTGCTAGAACTCCTAGTCTTTTTTGCATGAAAAATATTCTTTATCTTAAGCAAGATACCAATAAAATTATACCCTTTTTCTAACTCTCATTGTTTACAAAATAAAGTAAGAATTATGTCAGAATCACAAGGGAGTTTCCCACCATCTGTCCTATTGTCGTCTATTTCTCTCATGTTCTCTTTATCCTTTTTAAAGGCCATGTTCTATAAGCTATAGCCTTTGAAGCGTCATAGTTTCACAATAAAATTTGATAAGTGTGAAATATCGAAAGCTCCAAAACACCATTCCCTTAAGAAGATATGAAATAATATCTTATAACCGTGAAGAGGTGGAGATAGAACCAGTGGATGATGTTTAAAAAGTGGTGGTGATCAACTGCCGATATTTTTTATTATGGATTTCTCTTTTGGAAGTGTTTTCTATTTTTCCGAAGTGTTCTTGGCAAAATTTCTGTTAAGAAATCAGAGATAATTTAGTCGGAAAGAACATATGATTACAACCGTAGTATTTGTACATAGTGAATGTTTGACCCTTGATGTCCAAAAAGCAATTCAGGTGAAGCTTTCAGGGAAGGTTGAGGAGAGTCGAACCAAATAAAACAAACTAGGTTTATGCAGGTTATCAAAAGGGCGTATGTCAAGAATAACTTGGTAATAGTATTACTACTAATACTACTACTACAGCTACTACCACCACTACTCCTACTACCACTAGTAATCCTATTACTTTCTACTGCTAGCAATACTATTACTTCCTACTTCAACTATTACTACTACCACTACTACTACTACTACTACAACAACTACTACTACTACTAATACTACTGCTAGTATTACTACTACTACTACTACTACTACTACTACTACTACTACTA
>JAQQPU010016747.1:0-19533 GCA_029168905.1 Artemia sp. Kazakhstan ARC1039 | reverse complement strand
CCCCACTACCAGGAAAAATCTCCCCTGAAAACGTCTGTATACTTCTAAATAACCAATACTATAAGTTAACATTGGGTAAAGTTCATAACTTTCAGCCCTCCCCCCGGGAACTTCGGGGGATTAAGTCATCCTAAAAGACATAATTATTATATTTTCGAACAAGCTGAACAAAATGGCTATCTCAAAATTTTGATCAGGTGACTTTGGCGAAAAATGAGCGTAGGAGGGGGCCTAGTTGCCCTCCATTTTTTTTGGTCACTTAAAAAGGGCACTAGAACTTTTAATTTCCATTCCAATGAGCCCTCCTACGATATTCTAGGACAATTGGGTCGATACGATCACCCCTGGAAAAAAAAAACAACAAAAAAACAAACAAACAAATAAACACGCACCCGTGATCTTTCTTCTGGCAAAAAATGCAAAATTCCACATTTTTGTAGATGGGAGCTTGAAACCTCTACAGTAGGGTTCTCTGATACGTGGAATATGATGGTGTGATTTCCAATAAGGTTCTATAGCTTTTAGGGGGTCTTTTCCCCTTTTTTCGAAAATCAGCCAAATTTTCTCAGGCGCCTATATTTGAAATCAGCATTAAAATTTGATTCTTTTGATGTATCTATTTGTATCAAAATACCGTTTTCTAGAGTTTTGGTTACCATTGAGCCGGGTCGCTCCTTACTTACAGTTCGTTACCACGAACTGTTTGACTACGCCTCCTTCCCCAAATCGTGTGATTTGTACGATCTTTCTTTGATTTCTTGCATTTTGTATAGAATTTACGCATTTTCTTAAGGTTTCCAATGTTCCCCCCCCCTCCCTCGCCAAATAAAACTTCTGTGTAGATGCCTGAATTAGATGATTTTTGAAAACATTTTCTGGTTTAAGCGGTGTAGAGGCAGAAAGTGAACCCGGCGTTACCAGATGCTAAATGTAAGATGACGCAGCTTCAAAAGCAAAAATCTGCTGACGGCATAATCCGTCGAAGGAAAATACGGCAAAGGCATAACTTTTCGAAAAATTCAAAAAATCAAGAAGTGAATGCGCAAATACCTAAAAAAGCACTAAGCACTAAGTGAGCCTCGTAAAGCGATAGAAGGTGAGTTCCCCAGCAAAAACCTACTTTCGTAGCATACAGACTAGGTTTGGCTTGCTTTTGGCCATTTAAAACAGCCGAAATAACGTGCACAAAAACACATCAATAATTAACAAAACTCACAAAATTTCCAAGTCTTTCATCCCTCTGAAAGCTGCTTCATCGACACACATAATTTGATTGTTATCTAATAGCCTGCAAAGAAAAAAAAACTATTAGAGCAAATGTCTTTAACTATGACAGGTATTTATTACTGTAGCGAAACAATTTTGCCAAATGGCTATTTTCGCTTTCACTTTGAAGTCTGATTAATTGGCTAAATTCTAAATGCACTTCAATTATTTATAATCCCGTACTCAATTACAAATTCCAGCGTCTAAAATCATTGCCTTACACTATAAATACTTCAGAGAAGACCGGGCTATTTATATTAACATGACATAGGTGCACGCATATCCGGTTCTTAGTGCAGTGGGGGTATTAGAGAATTTTCCACGAGGGATAATGAGGTTCACATACAACTGCTTTCCAATTTTTCCAAAAGGAGGGGGGCCCATAGAAAAATCCCAGGGAACCTCCTCTCCTCTTTTATAAAGGTTTAAACACAATGAAACAACCATTCCCTTGTATAAGACTTACAGAAAACGTGATTCTTATACAGGATGTCCCCGCCCCTCAGAAAAATTGCCCCGCGCCCAGTTTCTGCTATATCCCCTTTATTCAGTATAAAATCATCCTTATTTCGCAGGACCTTATAAATACAACTAGAACTCAATTCAAGCTACAGTAAAAATAAGCGTTGTTAAACACTACTACAAGACGGGTCCGCTCAATAGAATCAAAGTCAATTTCATGTATTAGCCTGAATGACCAGTCTCCGGAATGAGGTACAGACGGAACCCGTAGACCGGGCCGTAGGAAGCCACATAAAGGCCAGCAGAAACAACCCAAATACTTAGGATGCAGGGCTTAGTCGTGTCCAAGACGGCTTGTGCGCAGGTAGAGCTAGTCCATACCTATGAAACATGCAGATGGATGTTAGTAACGACCGTGGTACTTGTTAATAATACGGAATCGTAGGATCAGTCCCAAGACTGATATTGACTGGGCATCCCACACTAGCAGCCTCTTTTGCGTTTTTTACCTTGGGGCTACCTCAAGGACAGATCTCCACCGGGAGTCTGAGATCATTGTTAGGCCCATGAAAGCCATCATGGAAGAGGTAAGATCTATTAGATACACCCTTTTAGTAGGAGAAATATACGGAAAAAATGGTCGATCCAGGAAAAAATTGGTACATAAATTATTTTTGCACCACTTCGTTCAAAAAAGAGAACTCTACAACATATCAAAAATCTAGATCTCCATCGCGTTGCGAAATTACCTTTTTTCTAGTTTTTCTCTGCCATTTTTTTTTTTACAGAATCCGAGAATAAGGAACCATGAAAAGAAAAACAGCCTGTTGATGGTTTCCTTTCCAAGAAATGATTGTATTTGAGTGAATATAACATAAGCATCGCCTTTTATCATTTTATTGTTTTTATTTTTGATATTTAAAGTTAAAAAAAAAAACATAAAAAACACGCAAGTGACCTATGTTCATGGAGTATTTTTCGAAGATGAGCACAAATTTTCGATTCTTTTTCACCCTCCTCAAAAAATAACGGTTTCCGAATATGTATCTATTCCTACAGACCTTTATAAAGCCCCTTATTGACACTTTACACAGCCCATGGATTCTGCTCCTCCTATACTGAAGTCCAGAAATTTAAACGTTGTGTATCAGTCCATGATGAATCTAGCCCTGTGGGAATTACCTCCACACATGCTGTGCAGCATGTAGCTGACAATGCAGATCACGATGTGTGCACAATGGACGGAAGAAACACTTTCCATGGGATGGCTCTACTAGCAACAGTCACACCTCCTCTCAGTAAATGCCGATCGCCCATTCTGAGAGCTAAAGTTTCATTAAATGAAGTAGCTCAAAAAGTAAAAATTCCCGTCTACCCTTACCGCATTAGTAAGACGGTGTTTTCAAAGGTGCAATATGAGAAGATTCCTGACAGAACTTTTAACGACCCGTATGCCTCACTCGATCAGCCGTGGTTAGCAACCGGGTTCCTGAATGTTCCAAGGCCGAGCTGGAATGGTTTCATGCAGTCAGTTTTCTCAAACGGAATTCACAATGAAACGGGAAACCTTCGCAGTAAGGCAAGCATCTTGTTTTTGCCCGTGATTGATCTTCCGTCTAGTAAAAAATCCTGCCCTTACTTAACCTTGCGCTTTGTTACCTGGCAAAGGAGAACATACTTATTCGCACCAGTTCTCACATTTGATCAGCCGCTCTGGTGGAAGTCAATGAAGATCCTGAAGTCCGACACCACGAATGAGTTGAGTAGCATTGTTCACGAGCTGGGTGGTTTCCATTTGATAATGAGTTTCATCGGATGCATAGGACACCACATGCAAGATTCTGGCCTGAAAGAGGTCCTGGAATTGGTTTACGCGCCTGCTGCAGTACCACACATTCTCTCTGGAAAAGCATATATAACCTCGGCCATATATAACCATCTCCTCAAAGACGAGCAAGCAACCTTGGCTTCTCTAGACATGTCAACTTTCTTCAATGACATCCTAGACGGATATCTCTCACCCGAAAATCTCAGATAGAATCTCCAGTTCAAGCAACTGGTAACTTTTGCAAGCAGCGACGCCAAGATCTGCAGTCTCAGAGAACGGCAAAGCTCTGGTTTCAGTATCTCGACATGGTTAGGATACTGCTTAAATTCATACGCACCGAGAGACTGGGGCTGTGGGATCTGCACTTACAAGCTGCAGTAGAGATATTTCCGCTTCTAGCAGCAACTGGACATAACCTCTATGTCAAATCTGTCTGGATATACCCGCAAGAGATGGCTAAACTCCAAACTAGTCACCCAAGAATCTTCGAAGCATTTGAACACGGAGGTCACAGCATTAGAAGATCAGAGTTACGCTGGACCGGGCTCTCGGGAGATCTTGTCATCGAACAAGAGTATATGCGAAGGCTAAAGACATCGGGTGGTCTCACGACTGGAGGTAGGACGACAGAACAACAGAGAGCCATTTGGGTACTTTCAAGACCAGCATGCCTTGAGATCAACCTTTTGATGCAGAATTTGACAAAAATTGGTTATTCGATAAGTGAAAGCATCGCGACATGAATTCCAGTAGAAAGGAGTGTAACTTCAACGACACCTAGAAGCTCGTTGGATACTTTGGAGAATCTTCACCGTTCAGAGGAGAGGATCAGCTTAGATACATTGCCAACAGCATAACTTCTTCCCCAGATGTTAATGTTGACAAGGCTGAGGCAGCTGGAAAGGTGATCCTAAGTAAGATGACGGGAAAAACCTTGAAGGAGCAAGTCTTCAAGAAAAAAGACTAAGTGACCCTAATGAATGCCAAAAAGGTAGCGCAAATGAATCCGTTGTAGCGGACATACATCCGGCTCTCCTTTTCCAGCGATTTGTAATAGTGGCCCAGCGAACTGACCTTCGAGAAGAATACTTCAAGAAAGAACTTAGCACGATTTCTCCTTCTCTTTTTGAAAGCGATGGCTGAATGAGAAAAGCAAATGAGCCAGAATTTGCAAAAGCGATCTTTCAAGCTTTTGGGCTTGAGTCTCAGTCACCCTCAAGACCTGCATCTGTGTGTAGCATCGTCTTGGACGGTGGAACTCTTCTACATCGAGTTCCATGGAAGGTAGGGTTAACCTTTAAGGCCATTTTTGCTTCATATGTCCACTACGTACAAGCAAGGTATACTAGTGCTATTGTTGTTTTTGATGGCTAAGAAGGTGGTCCAACAATCAAAGATACTACCCATTTACGTTGAACAAGAATGGTTGGTCGCCAGGTCTTTTTCACCGAAGAGATGACCTTCTGCATGAAAAAGGAAGAGTTTCTTTCGTGCAAAGTGAACAAAGCACGTTTCCTGAAGCTGCTCGGAAACCATTTGGAAGCCATCGGTTTGCAAGTTTTTCACTCGGAAGGAGACGCCGACGTTTTGATTGCAGAAACAGCAATAAAAGCTGCGCGTGTGACAGACACCATCTTGGTTGCTGATGATACTGACATTTTGGTTCTTCTGATTAGTCGATCAGACTCGTGTTCCAGGCGTTTATATTTCTCACCCGGAGCTAAGTTTGGTGGTGCCAGTTCAGCTTGGGATATTAGTGAGATAAAACAAAACCTTGGAACAGATGTCAGCCATCTGATGCTGTTCTGTCACGCCGCGCTAGGTTGTGACACAACCTCTCACCTTTATGGAAATACAAGGGCAGAGCCGTTCAACTGCTACTTACCGACAAGAGATTTAGGGACAACGCTGCTATATTTGAAGACAAGTTTGCATCAGTTGACGATATAGTGGCAGCAGGAGAGCAGGTCTTGTTGGTACTGTATGGTTGCCCTCATATTTCAAACCTTGACAGTGCCAGAAAGCTAATCTTTAACAGAAAAGTGAGCACTGCCACCACTTTCGTGCATCCATAAGAGATGACACCGACTCAGGCAGCAGTGAAGTACCACTCGCTACGAGTCTACTGTCAAGTTCAAGTCTGGCTCGGGAACCCAGTAGACCCTTTAAGCCTGGGATGGAAACTGCAGGATAAAAAAGTTTTTGCGCCAATAAAAACAGATCTTCCGGCCGCTCGGTCTCAACTGCTGAAAATTATCAAATGCTCTTGTCGTATTGACGGTTGTGATAGTGAATAGTGTACCTGTAAGAAAAACGGACTTGAGTGTACCGTAGCCTACCGTACCTATAAGGGGAGTTCGTGCAACAAGTTTCAAGACGAACTTAGTGAAGAAGAATAAAAGTTTACTGTAATGACGACAAATTTAGTTCCTACATTTAGATGAAGTGCAATTATTATAATTTGTTTAATAAGATAAAAGCCTTCTCTAAGTTAAAATGTACCTTGTTCTAAAAGGTCTAGGGCCTTGAGGTGTTTTGCCACTCCTGTTTATTCGTTTTGTACTTTTGAACCTATTTATATACATTACTAAATAGACCCTGACAAACGGTAGCAGCAGTTTTCCAAAATACACATTTTTTTGCCAATAAAAAGTTTTCTTTTGGTCAGGCGACAAAATGAATACCAGAAATGAATTCAGAGTCAAAAGTTGACCATAGAAGATTTGTGAAACACTTACTTTGCATTTCTTAAAATTTTTCTCAGTTTTTCTTTAGCAAATAAATAAAAAAAGGGCAAAAAACAATTTTGCATCGAGCTAGAGGTTTAGATTTTTGATATGTTGTTAAGCGTCTTTTCCTTGTTTGGGAGGTGAAGAAACCTTTTCTGTACGGTTTTTCCCGGTCAAAACTTGTTTTTCTCCTACTATTTGTATGAAACTCGAATACAATGTAGGAGCATGGAGCTAATGTGTCTCTAGGATCTTATCTCGAATGAAGAAGGAAAGCCGTATGGCTCTCAAACTGGACAATGATGACTTTAAAAGAATGAGTAATTGAACTGTTGTGTCATAAAACTAACAAATAGAGTTTCTTGAAACTTGAGGAACGACTTTCTTTGAGGGAAGGGGGGAGGGTTAACCTGCATGAATATGAAAACAATTTTTAACGGTCGAAATTTAAACAAAACAATTGGGGCCTTTTGGGAGAGTTATACAACCTAATCTAACTTAACATAACCTAACCTAACCAAAATACCAACTCTATATAATCAATATTTAATTAAAATATAACTACAACATAAGTTTTCCACTGATCCTAAGCTAATTGTCTCCGAATAAAGACAGCTATAATCCGGTTTTGTCTGTTCTTACAGATCCGAGTTCTCGACTGTGTTCTGAATAATAGACAAGTACCTAATATGAAGTCATAACTTTCACGTCAATAGGTTTTCTATAGACTACACTTTTTCATTACTCTAATTTCTTTGTTTTAAGCCAAGGAGTCAGGCGAAAATAAATAGTACACACTACCCTAATCACAAAAACAAGCGAGTGAAACTAAGCATAGTTTCTAACACGGAAGAATAGGACAACACTCTAGTTCTTTGCTCCATTCGGTCTGGCATGATACAAGTCGACAACAAAAACCCACATTAAAACACCAGTTTACACTAGAGAGTAATTCAAGGCCGTACTCACGGGGGGGGGTGACCCCCCCTACCCCCAAATGTTTGTCCGACTCGTAAAAATTTGATAAAAATGAACATAAACAAATTTTTTAAGCATTTTATAAGTTTTTCTGTAACCCTCCCCCTGAAGAAAACTCATTTTGTAAGCCTCCCCCCCCCCCTCGAAAATAATTCTTGGATACAATACTTTGATGTATTTTTTTCCTTTTTAAGTCCCCAAAGAAAAATAATAATAAAAACAACACTTAAAACCTTATTGTCACTCTCTCGTAAAATCGTGAAAATGTCAGACATGCCCAGATCAATATTATGATCCAGGTAAAACTACAAATGGCAGTCTATGTGGTATTGCAATCCCAAAAATAGTACAAGGACCATTAAATATATGTTTTCTAAAAAGTAAAACAGATAATATTTATTTCAACCATCTGTACAAAACGGAATGCACTGAGAGGAGTATAGCAAAGAAAATTAAAGGAAAAATGAAAACACTAATTCTAAGAACATTCACAAACAAAACTCAGAGCTCAACTCCTTAAGCTTCGCCAATACTTGTAAATTCACAATATATTCATGACGTTACGTCCGTTTTCAAAGAAATATAAAAGAAATTCAGATTTTTTGCAAAAATGAAAGAACAACGATCGGATTAGCGAGAAAAAATGTTGAGAAAGCGAGAAAAAACTCCAATGCAGGACATGGAAAAACATAAGTGGGGTCAAAAAAGCATTTATAGCCTTCCAAGGATTATCTTATGACGCTGGTTTTTCCCTCCAGCTAGCAGCCAATACGAGCCTCCTGACTTTTCTTTCATCGGTTATTTATTTCTTTCATTTTCTTCCTTTTCTTTCTTTATTTATTTCAGTTATTTATTTCTTTCTTTTCTTTCATTCGGTCACAAATTATTTATTTCAGATTTGCGCCCCTTAAATTTCTGTGTCCGGGGCAAATACCCCCTGGAGCCTCCCTCCTCTAAAGCCACCTATTGGGAAACGGGACCTCTGATTTATCCTCCCACTCCCATTCTCTAGACAGGTCAAAAACCTTGTTAGTTACCAATTATGGCTGATTTTATACAAATTTCTCATGGAAATTGTGATCCATCAGCGTAATTGCTGTTGATCTACAATAGAGATGGCGTGACAAAAGTCTCCATATCATAGATATAAAACAATTTTTTTAGCGCTGATATCACAATTGTTTCCTTCACTTCCCTTCAAACCTTCACTGCAATTTCGAACCTTCCCCTCCCAGGAAATTATGTTGGCTCCCGACCCCAGGAGAAATTCATCAAGATGCCTAAATAGAACAGGTGATGAAAAATAAAAGAAAGAATTGATGAAAATTTATTGGGAAACAAAATTGACAAAAAAAAGGAAAACTTCGGTAAAAAAAAAAATTGTAGAATATATATCGGAATACTAATTTGCGAGGAAAATTTTAGAACACGACCCCAATAATCATTAAGCAGTTTATAAGAGTGAAAGGAAAACAAAAGGTATACTTACAGGTGCCTCATAGCTCCTGCACCTCTAAAGGTCCTTTTGCTGATAGCTACTAACAAATTGTGGCTCAAATCCCTAGAAGAAACCGGATAATTAGCAGACTCTAAAGCAATATAAAAACATTTATAAGGATATATTAATGCATATACGCAAAATATAAAGGAGCATCCAGGATTTTTGTTCGGAAGGGGAGGGTTCAACAAAAACTTCAAAAACGCATCAAAATTTGTTTATATACATTTTTTCTACGTTTTTAAGAATCGGATAAAATTTCAGGGGGTTCAAACTCCGCTCTCCCCCCCCCTGGACACGGCCTTGTTAAGATGATTTGCTATGAACTTGGGGAGACTTAAAAACGGACATATTGTAATTGATCACTCTCTATCTTTAGTAGTAGCAAAAAAGTAGGCAAAGAAAAGTGAGCAAAAAATAGTGGGTAAGACATACATCGGGGTATGTCTTACGTAGGTAAGACATACCGCTTGAGACGTACATCTAAAGCGGGTCTTCAAGGCTTATGTGCCGCAATGAAACATGCGATTTTGCGACAAGCCTATACCTGTAACTTGCATCGAACGGAAAAGATACAAGTATAATTGAATGTATTAGTTTCATATCTATACATTCAACGAGTCAGAATTACGATATTGCTGAGAAGATTTTTAGATAATGGTCTAAATTTGCTATAAAAAAGCAAAGCAAAATGTTCCTATTTCCGCATGTTTCTGACGTATTTTCAACATATTTTTCGATTAAAAAAAAAAGAAGCAAATTAAAAAAAAAGTGGCAGATTGATAAGAACTCAGAGCCATAGCAGACGAAAAATCTGTATAGGTAACATAAATATAAATAAAATACAATATAATATAATAAAATGTAATATAATAAATATAATAAAAGGTAACATATGTAAATCATAATGATAACATAAATCATAAAGGCAGAATCAAACAGTTCGCGGCAATGAACTATAAGTAAGGAGCGACACGGCTCAATAGTAACCGAAACTCTAAAAAACGGAATTTTGATATCAATAGATATACCAAAAGAATCAGCTTATTATGAGTAGTGGCAAGGTCTTTTATCTAGTAGTAAGGCTCCGTGGAATACTCAATTTCCCGATTCAACAAATTTCAAAGACACTTAAAGGTCACTCTTTTGTAATAGTTTCTTCCGTTTTTACAAAACATGATAGTAAAAAAATAAATAAATACAAAATCAAAATGACGAAAAGTTCAAAATAAGCTAAGCTTTGGTTCTTCATGCAGAGCCCAACATGGTGTTCTTCTTCTTTTTTTTCTATGTAGCGCTTAGAGCGCTATAAACCCTGTCACCTGTTATTTTTACAGAGTGCATCTATAATTTAAAAAGGAATAATCGAAATTGAGTAGTACCACGCTACTATTTGGCTACGGGACAATAAAACACTTCAAGACAGTGTTGCATGCACCCAAATAACTAACTTTAGAATCATATAGATAAAATTACCAATTCGGATGTGGAAGATTCAGCCAGACGGCATAACAGCAAGATATTGTGCTGGTACGTTAAAAAACTGGAAGGTAGTAGTCATTTTGGACTTAACCCAGTTGAAGATAGGCACTGGACCTTAATTAGTGATAAGAAAAGGGTTGAGGAGAAATGGGCAGACTATTTTGAAAACTCGTTAAACCACAATAAAATTATAGGAAATGATATAGACAGGGCCGTATCCAGGACTTTTTTCGGGGGGGGGGGGGGGTATTAAAAAAAACGCTAAAAAACGCATAAAAAATGTGTTTATATCCATTTATGTTATGTTTTTACGAGTCAGACAAACATTTCGAGAAGGGGGACACCCCCCCCCCTACATACGGCCTTGGATATAGATAAAAGGATAAAGGATGAAGATCCTCCAGAGCCATTGCTAGTGCATAGGGCGTCGAGTCGACGTTTCAGGAGCTGTTTTTTTGTTTTGTTTTTTACAGGGACAAGTAGCAAGCTTGTCGCCCATTCATATTTAATGATACTGATAATGAATGAAATTTTATATGACAATTTGGGAAGGAATAAAGTTTTTTTTCGCATGCATGAGTTAGGAAATTTACGACAAGGATGGAAAAATATCAAAGCCATAGATGCTAATAGGGTGGCAAATGAGTTTTTGAAATACGGTTGTTACGAAGTAAGAGACAAGGTTTTGAAGATTATGAATATGAACCTGATTAAGGGAACGTACCAAGTAGTTTTAGTAAAAATTTATCGAAGCCTTTAAAAAAAAAAAGAAGGTAATAAGAGTGAGTGTAGTATTTACAGTCATTAGATTGATTCCTGTATAAATTAAATTACTTAGCATGATGATAGCCAACTAATTAGCCTGAGATGTAAAGTAGATAAAGTTTTAATGGAGGAAAAGTTGGTAGCTTCATTTACATGGGTAGCATTATTAGGTGAAGATTTAAAAAGCAGAATAGCAAAAGACACAGTTTTTTTCAGTCGAAAAAACTTTCAAAAAGAGGGAGATAAGTTTTCAAACTAAGATTAGAATATTTGCAGTAACCACAGTGGTTAAGTGTGTGACCAAAAAGGGAGGGCTTCGAAAGGCCCATAAAATATGGTAGATATTTTCGGTAGACACGTGGTAGATACGTTCAAAATGCTTGCAAACACAGGAAGATAGGTTTTCAAACTAAGAATAGAATATCAGAAGTAACCACAGTGGTTAAATGTGCCTCCAAAAAGGGAGAGGTTTGAAAGGCCCATAAAAATACGGCCGACATTTTCCCATGGCATTATGTAAAGATAGTTGGGTACTTGTCAATTGGTTGGCACACACGCGAGAAGTCAAGTTTGGTTAATGCTAATGAAATAAAACAAAATAAGACGAAAATATAATATTTTAGAAAGAAATTTGGGCTATATATTTGCACATTAGGGGGGTGTGGAATAAAGCATATATTAAGAACGTAACCTAACCTAACCTAGGTACCTTTCCCCCCCTAAGCCCCAAAAAAACAATAGTTTAAATATTGTAAACACAATGACAAAACGCGCTCCGCAATCCAATTCTCTATTGACTGACACCCGTTTGACTAGTTTCCTTTAGCATCTATCTTCCGTGTGTACCAGCTATTTGACAAGTACCGATAGTTTTAGGTACCTCCCACTTGACTAACCGTATCTCAAACAACAAGTTGTACAAACATAAGGTTTGATCCTGCTTTCTAGGGCTATAATGAAAGACAGATTTAAATGACAAGGACACTTTTTACGAACTAGATTGCCAAAACACGGCCATTTATCTTGGGCCAGACAAAAAAAAGGTCGTCCTCGCCCTGAACGAACTGGGAAGAGGTCATAATAAAGAATTTAAAGAAAAATGAAACCTGAAGGTTTTAGCATTTTGGGGCGGAATAGGAGTGTACACAGCTATATTAGCCTCATCCGGCTAGGTTTTCCAAAAAGTTGCTGGTAGTAGTAGTAGTAGTAGTGATAAAATAACAAACTGAAAGCGGTTATTTCCTTTTAAAGTCATGCCTTCCTTGATCTAAGTGAAAATTACCAAAGACAACTTAAATTTTCGTAAATTCGCATGGTACGGTAAGGTTGAAAAAATGAAGAAAATTCTTTGAATAACATGACGTCGCAACGCAGCTCAAGAAACATGATCTCTGAAAAGCATTATTCTGCAGAACTAATAGAAGCTTAAATTACCACACGCATATAAGACATTGATATATATGAGCGTCACCGATTCAGACACCCGGAATGATGGATCACTCCCAACTGTGTATAGCCATCCCAGTCAGAATCAAGCTGATGTGGACTCAACTTAAAAAATGGTAAGATATTTTTATCAATTTAAAAAACATTGGAAATCTTAATTAGAGCTTATTTCTTTCTTTTTTTTGAAATCACCAGATATTTCATAAGAACCGTAATAATTCTTATAATATTTATTTAAAGAATTTGTGCTCAAATTTGAAGCTAGGAAAAATGCTACTGTTTTTCATACTAACTGTGTGTCAATTAAAAAAAAATTAAAAAAATCTTGTTTTAGGCTTCCTGTCACTTTGTTTATTATTATTACTATTATATCCTATGGACAATCTTTTTTGTCGCAAATCTAGTTCATAGGTTTAACTTTGGACAAAAAAGGGAAATGTTTTTGTTAAAGAATTTCTATAACAAGGAAAGATCCAAGATCCAGGAAATCAATAATAAGCAGCATAAATAGTATATTGTTGTCTTCAAGGAAGTTATACAGAACTACAACAAATTTGGCGTTGAAATGTCGGTTAGAAAAATGTTTCACGCTTTACTAATATTTCTGAGCCATTTTTTTCATTTATTTTCTTTTTTGCTCTTTCTTTGTCTGTTGTCTTTAATTGGTCATGTTAGACACGAAGTAAATACAGACCAGTAACAGGCATTAACTCAAGTACAGATATGATCGAAAACCAGGAAAAATTGGGACTACTTATTGATAGCGTATGAGGAAACAAGGCTTTTGCCCTCAGAAGCACCTAGATATTGCCCACTCTCAAAAACCGCGTACACCAGGATGCCAACGCCACACATGGTGCAGTGCCCGGTGCATGACACGAAGAAACATCCCAAGCATGTTGGAACAGGTGGGACTCAAAGGTGTTCATCAGATGGTGAAGTACGGTTGACCCCTCAGACGGGAAAACTTTAACTCATATATATGTTCATAAAGCTCACAATACGTTGGTGTTTTTTACTCTGCCGCTTTAAGAGTCATTAGAACTAATTTTGTCAAGTATTTCAATGAATAAAATAATGGTGAATCAGGTTGTATATGGTAATTAATATCTATTTTCACGAAATTAATTCTATCATGAAAACAGGGACATATGCAGGAGGGGTGAGCTCGGGATTCGGTTCCACCGAAATCCTATATTTTGCGCATTTCTTCATCAGATTACCAACAAACTTGCGTTCTTGTTATTAACCCCCCCCCCCAATAAAATTCCTGCGTACAGGCTTGTGCGAATAACATAACCCTAAATCCAATTTCAGAAATTAAAACCGTAAGTTTAAGTCTGTGTTTCCGGCACAGTCTTAAAAAAAGCAAGATATTTTAGGCCATTAGGACAATGACGAGGATAGCTTATTTTCGAAAAAGTTTAATTTTGTTTCTTAGAAAAAGCAAACTTATGTTTTCAGAAATCTAATTGCACAATTTGGCTGAAAACCAGCTATTAGCATATAATAAATTGAAGTCAGCTTCAATTTATATAGTATCAATTAAACAGAAAGCTTCAGCAGGACATTGGCTATAAAAAAAAATAATAATAAATAATAAACAAATAAATACAAAAAATGCCGCCAGTGAACTTAACAATTAGTTTTGAGAATAGGAACAACCAGGGTTGCCACTCCTTCGAATCTTCTGCAGGATCTTCACATTTCCGCCCTGAGGTTGGATGTCAGATAAAGCCTATACATTAAACATTACTACCAAAAAGCATTCTTAGTGTATATTGTTATTATTTAATATCTAGGGATTTTTTAAGAAATTAAAATTTTGAACTGAATGTTGGGAAATTGCTAAATTTTGATTGGCAACCCTGGGCACAACACTGAGAAAAGTCACAAAAATGGCAAATGACAAATAGGTACTCCTGTACTAAAAGGACTCTTTTATATACTGCTAGTTTGGTTAATACTAATGAAATAAAATAAAATAGGATGAATATATAATAGTTTAGAAACAAATTTGGGCTATATATTTGCACATTAGGGGGTGGGGGGTAAAACATAGCATATATTATTAAGTAACCTAACCTAGGTACTTTCTCCCCCCTAAACCCCAAAAAACAGTTTAAATATCGTATACGCAATGAAAACCACGCTATACATTGCATTGCTCTATAGCGGTGTCTTGAATTAACCCGTCAAAAACGGGTTTTTCGATGCTGACAAAACTGCGATGAAACGGGATGTCGATCAAAGTGTACCCAAAAAAAAGGGTTGGTCATTCCCTACCCCATCATGGCGTGATTCGTCATTGTCGTCACCTGGCCAATTTTGTCTTGTTTTTGGTCAAATTAAACCAGGTTCTAATTGTAACGACTGTTTAGGTTGCATTGCAGTCTTTATTTTCAAATCGTAAACAAAAAAATTACATATTTTTTCCCAGTAAATCAAAGGGGAAAATTAAAATACATACAATCTCATTATTTTTTCTTTTTTTGAATTGGCTGTTTTTTAGTTTTTCAACTAATTTTTAACCTTATTATAAAAACTGTAAAAGTTTGCAATTTTACAGATAACGAATTTGTTTCGTGCTTACTTTAAAACTGAAAATTCCACGACAAAAAAAATTGGTTTACAATTAAAAAATGAAATATAGTTTAAGTTCTACCAAATTCAGTTTTTTTCTAGTTTCATCAATGAATTTTTTCTTTAATTTTCATGACTCCATTACGAAAGAGCCCCAAGCGTGTGGATTTAAAATGTATGACCTGTATTCTTTATGACTATAAAAGAAATACTTAGCAAATTTTTCATGTTGCCCCCAAATTTTTTTAGCCAATCTGAAACAAAAACAAGTTCTTGTTAAAAAGAGTAATTTTGCTAAGAAAAATGTGGCTATGATTGATAAAGGTTGAGAAAATTAGTTATTCAAAAGCAAATTCCTTTTGGCGAACATTTATCTTGTCTGTGAATAAAAGCTCTATTTTTCCTTCATTTTAAAACAAGGCTGTATCCAAGAGAGAGAGGGCTTGAGGATCTAGCCCCTCTCTTCGCCCGTAAAAAAGTAAATACAGCTTTGTAATTCTTGGCTTTTGGCACTTGTATGATAAAGTGACCACAATTTGTAACATGAGCGACCGCAGTCAAGAGGTCAAGTTTGGTTAATCCTAACGAAGTATACCGAAATATGATGAAAATATAATACTTCAGTGACAAAATTATGGAAACTACAACAGAGAACTATGGAAAGCACGCCACCCAGAGTTCATTATATTAAATATCTAACCTAAACAGCTCTATAAATCAAATATTTAATTAAAATATGTCTGCATAGTAGTTTATTTCACTGAGACTAAGTTAATTATGTCCAAATGCAGATACAGAAACTGGTAAAGAGAGGACTCGAGGATCTGGCCCCCCTGCGCGCCCCGAAAAAAAATACAACTTCGTATGTTTCGGCTTTTAAATACCCTTAGCATACTTATCCACCCCCACCCCTCACTCAAAAAAAAGTTTAAACCCAACTCTGAATCAATTTCTGAGATAGGGGCCTACTTCAAAAACAAAATTTCGGTCAACGTGAAACACGGTCAAAATTTTGTTGAAGTGGTTGAAAGGTAATCAGCATTTTTGGAAATTACAGAACATTATTTTCCCACATCGACTTTCCACATCATTAAATCTATTTTCTTTACACGTGACTGGCTACCAAAAGGATTCGCAAAGCCATTCTTTCCATAAGAAAGTCATTGGCTTATCTTAATTGCCCCCTTTAAAGAAAAGGGTATAGGAAACGAAAGCAACATGATAATTAAACAAGGGAGGGTTGTTCCAATGACTTCCAACCCTATTTAGTTCAGCTAATTAGGCTTGTTTACCTGAAATATAACATGGAAAGTAGCAATTCATCCTGAATGTTTATTTATTTTGATGCTCCACTTTACGACAAAAGGTAATGAAAAAAAATTAAGTAGGAAGACTAAAAACAGGAAATTAATTGTGTATCGACACGAACATGCAAGTATACAGGAAGCATAGGTTACACAGACATCCAAGCGTTAGATCAGGAGAGGTTGCTACGGGATCATGGTGGCAGCATTCGCTGCAATCTAGTAAAGAACCTATAATAACACAGCCCATGGTAACTAAAAATTTCAGATTGCTTTTTGAAAAAAACTGCCAAGTGAAAAAAATTGCCATTTGATAGTCTGAAAACCCTCGAAAATGATGTCAGATCGAAATGAAAACTGCATCATTTCGCGGCAGGGGCTTTTTATTTATGTTTGAGTCGGGAGGGGCACCGTAGTTAAATTTCCCCTGGGAGCCACCGACCCTAGAAACGGTTTTGATGTAATGCAGTCCAACTAGCCTATGACTACGGTCATTCAAGTAGCTACGATACATGTAGCGCATGTTAGCTACCAACCAGGGCTGAATTGCTACGTCATAGCGTCAAAGGGCAGATATTGGAATAAATGTTAGGACAACCTGTACAACTCTCTCAGACCTAACCATACCTCAGCTGATGACAGGACTCTTCTGATGCAGCTCTCCCTGATCAAAACCTAGCCAAATAAAATAGTGAGTGCCTGAATGAGTGGCTGAAAAAATGATTGCAAGTCTTACAACAGGGGACAGAAGGCTTTCTGAGAGTTTACCATGCTCCAGCTGATGATACGGACCTCCTGATACAACTGGTGATTCATCTACCATATTTGATACTGCATCATGAATGACGTCCTCACTCCCTTAAAGCCAAATGGTTTTGGGCAGGATACTTGGTAAATTAAAACACGTTCAAATTCAAGCAGTTCGACTTTTAAGCCACCAAGATCCCAAGGCCGTATCCAGGGAAGTTAAGGGGTTTGAACCCCCCCCCCCCCTCCCCCGAAATGTCCGAGAAAATTGCTTTTTCAACACTTTAGCCTCTTTATGAAACCCGCATATTTTAAGCTTACCAAATCACAAGGTCACTATAATTACGGGCTTAGCTTCAACTAGTTGCCGTTGAGTGAACAATAGATTCAATTTTTAGGATTAGGCAGCATATCTTCTTCTTCAGCTCAGCCTTCTCTTAGCTGGTGCAATCCAATCCCAGGTCAGTTTGTATCTAACACTGAAACAATGAGGAAGCGACAAGCGGATAACGATTTATTTTGATACTTTAAAGGGAAAAGGCCCGCAATAGAAAGCGTCGATATCCGGCAGCCAGAGCCAGAATGAGAATCTCGGAACAGGTACGTTAGGGTAAAAGACCAGTATCCGATTGAGCAAAATTATGTAAAACTAAAACCCTCACATCTTGTTACCAATGAAGAATTGAGAAGAACTGTATATATCAATGAATAGCTAAGAATCTAAGATATGCATCAATATAGTTATTACTAAAATTGTATATATCCTTTCAGTGTTTCATTTTTTTCATTTTAACAGAAAGCTGATTGTCTGCTGATTCTAAAAATGTAACTTTTATTTCTTGATATTTGTTCTATAAATCACAAATATTAAATATAATTTTTGCTTTTCAATTGGTTGTCAAAGCTGTCACAGTAAATTGATTTTCCATATAGGAAGTGCTGTACTTGCGGAGGGCTTTGTAGCCGTACAGAAAGGGAAGCAAGAGAATATTCTCTTCAAGTTAGATGATGCTCGAAAAGCTGAAGCAAAAGAAAATCGCATGAGACTCAAACCGGTTGTAGAAACTATTGTTTTCTGTGGTCGACAGCAGCTAGCCCTTCGTGGTACGAAAGATCACGGTCCTCAGCGTCCCGAAGAAAAAGAACCAGCTTTAAACGATGGAAATTTTCGTGTTCTTTTCAGAATATGAATGCGATGTGGTGATGAAGAACTGAAAAAGCATATTGAAAAAAGTGTGGGAAATGGGATCTACCTGTCCCCAGTTGTGCAAAATCAGCTTATTGGTGTTTGTGGAAAGATGATTGAAGCTGATATAGTTAAAAGGGTAAACGAAAGTGTGTGCTATTCGGTTTTAGCGGATAAAACATCTGACATAAGAAACACAGATCAGCTGTCCCTTTGTGTTCGGTATGTTTCAAACAGAGCTTTGCGCGAAGATTTTCGTGGGTTTGTTCCCGTATCAGATTTAACCCGACAAGGTCTGGCCACCACAATATTAAAAACCTTGAAAGACCATAGTTTGGATTTGAGCAGCCTTGTAAGACAGGGATATGACGGAGCAGATGGTATGAGTGGGCGCCTGAGAGGCTCTCAAGCTTGTATTAGACAGCAGTACCCACCAGCAATTTATGTCCACTGTGAAGCACATACGCTCAACCTGACGATTGCTTCAGCTTGCTCCATTCCAGTCATGAAAACGTGTTTAGGACAACATCTCTGATCTCCATTTTTTTTTGGCTCATCCCCCTCCCATACCCAGGTAGTCAAAGACAGAATCCTACAATGCATGCCAGAATCTAGAAAAACTACTCTCATTACCCTTTGTGAAACACGTTGTGAGGAAAGGCACGATGCCGTTAACCCCCTTGTGGAGCTCTATAAGCCAATTTTAGAAGCACCGGAAGAGCTACAAGAAGGGAACGCGAATGCTGAAACTTCCGTAAAGGCCCATCAGTTACCAAGCTCAATAGAGCAAGGACAGTTTCTGACCAGTTTATTCGTAGCAAAAGAACTCTTTGGTCTTACGTTGCCGCTTTGTAAAGTTCTTCAAGCTGTTGAATGTGACTTGGCGCTTGCATGCGACCACGTTGAAACTGTGGTGCAGACAGTTGTGGGCCTACGCGAAGACGCAGATTCTTCGTTCGACTCGTTGTATTCAAAAACTGAAGATTATGCCAGAGATCTGAAGATAGAATTGACACTTCCAAAAGTTGGTCGTCGTCGAAACGGCCACTATGACATCGGTTCGCCGAAGATGCGTACAGAGCTTCCACATACATTCTATTCATGGACTACTTCATGTCAGAACTCAAGGAGAGATTTATGGTGCATCGTATAATTTTGACAACTTTAAGTGGCTTCATACCTGCGAACTTAGATAAAAGAAACTTGTCTGACGCAGAAATCAGTGAGAATACTGATATTTACTCCGATCTTTTACCAGA
>JAQQPU010016746.1:0-19533 GCA_029168905.1 Artemia sp. Kazakhstan ARC1039 | reverse complement strand
TGAGCATTTAGTAAAAACAGATGCAATCTAGTAAATTTTTCCTCTCCGATTTAGTAAATTCTTTCAGGTCAGGGCGGCAACCCTGGCTGGGTGTGTAGTAATAATTTAAGCTCGAAAGATGACTAACTCATAATAATAATTCTTCTCATGTTAAAAATTACCTTATTAGCAGTCATGTTAAAATTACTGGGAATTACAAAGTTGAATTGGAGCTCTAAAGCAGGGATGTAGCTCCAACACTTTATTGGGGGGGGGGGGTAATTAGGATCTCCATCCGAAATGTCAAGAGCATGGGCTATCGAATCATTTTTTCTCCAAATGATTGCCCGCCTGAAACAACGCCACTGCTTTCAAGGTTATTTTTAGAAATAATTAATTATGAATAAATTTTTTTGGCCATAGAATAAGATTTTGAGCTCTTAGTGTCAAACGTTTCCAGTAAAGAACTGAAAAAAATTCAAATGAATTTACTGAAAAAAAATATACATTGTCAGTTTAATGTACATATGCTGATATTTATTCCATAAAATCTTAATTAATTTTTGATTTCTTAAGGTTATAAAAGTGAAAACATTAAGAAAAAAAATTGAATAAAGTACAAATTATATTCTGGCTTTTAGAAAGCATAGGGTTTAGAACCCTAATCAGATTAATTTCTGCTCGTTTTGAGTTTGAATTATTTTAATTTCTGTTTGCTTTGGGTTTCATTTATTTATCGATGCTGATTTGTGGTAGTTTCACGCTTGGTAGATTATTTGATTCTATTTTGTTCATTAAACTGACCATACACATTTTTTCAGTAAGTTCATTTGAATTTTTTTCAGTAAAATACAAAATATATTCTAGCTTTTAGAACGCATGAGGTTTAGAACCCTACTCATATTAATTTCTGCTCGTTTTGAGTTTGACTTATTTTAATTTCTGTTTGTTTTGGGTTTCATTTACTTATTGATACTGATTTGGGGTAGTTGTATGCTTGGTACATAATTTGATTCTATTTTTGTTCATTTTTGGTTTAATGGAGTTCTTTGCTTTTTTTTGAAAAACTTATTTTGTGGAAAACATTTTTTTAATTAATTCTAATTAAACGGCCTTTGTCATTCAGAGGTCATTCTTAACGAATTGGAACAAAATTCAAACTTTAGCGTAAAGAGCCGTTGTATATTTTAAATAATCTTATTTTCCCTCGGGATTTCTGTCAATTACATTTAAGCAATTTGAATCGATTGCACTCCAAACAAGAAATATTTTGACCACAAGGTACTTCTCTTTCATGTAACTTTAATTCAGAAACACATCTAAAACAATTGATTTAGCTTACCCCTTTAGGAATCTGATATCCGGAAAGGACAGTATCTTTGGTAGTTAATCGGGCATTCACATTAGCAGCTGGTGAGAGCCTGAATAAAAGAGCACGTTTTTTTACTTATAAGTAAATCACAGTAAAACAGAGAAGCTACCTGTAAAAAATTTTTGACTAAAAAACGTTTCATTTTTATTATTGGCTTATAATTTCACACAGAGGAACTGATCAGACAAAATCTAGCTTTTGGTCCTTTTTCTGTCTTAAAACTAACCACAAGATCACAGAAAAATCAACCAGGTTTTTTAAAAGACTGGGTCAATTGACTTCTCGTTCTACTACTTGCTTAGGGAAAAGTTCGATTGCTTACGAAAATGTGTCACAGACGTAAACCTAAAATTAAACAAATGTTTTACCACAAAATTTTGGAGAAGCATTTATTGAGAAGTAAACTCCCATCGTTTATTTGTTGCTAGATCACAAAGAAACAGAAACTTTACTTGCAACAAATGTTAGTACTAACATACTTTGCGTTCCCTTTATTGGCAAGAATTTTACACGAGATAACAAATCAGGTGGAATATATATTTGTCTTTTTACTCGGCTAGAAATAAAAAAAGGCGGGTATTTTTTTTCTTGCTTAACTAAGCTTCAAGAATATCGTAACGTGCTTACAAAAACACGTCACAACCGTAAGCTAATGAAATTAAACCGAATTTTGTACCACGGAATTATGAGAAAGTAATCTCTCTTTTTTTTTCTTTGCCTAACTATGTAAGCAGAATTATAAATGTTCATAGAAAATGCAGTGTTTTATTGATCTTGCCCTATCAATTATGTAGTTGCTAGTCGAAATTGTGAACGGGTTTGATTGATGGTTTTTCAGTGAAAAATCTTTATTTTATTATTATTAACCTCCCAACCATAAAAAGATTCAGATCTTGGACGAATTTAATAAAATTTTAATGATTCATATTTTCTAATTTTTTTTTCTTGTCAAATCTTATCTGTTACTTTCAACAGGTTTCTTTATGAAAACCTAAAAATTCTTCTTATTCCTTGTGCCTTTTTCAGATCGTTTACTCCAGGTCGTATCCAGAGGGGGGATAGGGGGTTTGAACCCCCGAAATGTTGGTCTGACTCGTAAAAACGCAACAAAAATGGACATAAACAAATTTTGTATGCGTTTTTTTTATTTTTTTTTGTGTAAATCCCCCCCCCCCCAAAAAAAAAAAACTTAATAAAATCCCATGCGAAAAAAAAATCCTGGGTACGACCTTGCGTTTACTTTTGATTTTTCATCTTTATTTGTAGCGGCTGATCAAATCAGCGTCTTGATTAACGAAATCGACGGTAGTGATGAAATCAATAAGATTTGGATTGCCTCCTACTGATGTTTGAAACGATGTTCTAGGACAGCAGTCGCCAACCTGTGGTCCATGGACCACTGGTAGTTCATGAAAATATTTAGATGGTCCACGAAGAAAAGGAATTATTATTAAACAATGTATATTTTTGTACTTCATGAACATAAAAAAAGAAATGAAGTTGAGGAAATTTGTCATAGATTAAAAAAAATTATAGTTATGTTTAATATTATAAAGCTTTATCGCAACTGAAAAAGGCTAAAAAATTATGTTGTACATTCTTGAATCAATATACATCTATATAAGGATGCGTTTAACGATTTCTACTGCTGTGCATTCTTGAATAAGCATAAATCCACGGCAGGATGCATTTCCTTTTAGCTTTCTATTTCTGCGAACAAATTTCTGTGAAAAAGTTTCAATACATTTCAATTTTCAATCCAGTCTCCAGTATTAGTTTAATTCCTATGAGATCTATACATTCCTGATTTTCTGTGGCCCGGCATAAGCTCCTTGAGCCCTTGAAAGTAAACTAATAGTTATGTAAGTAATTGTTACCGAAGTTGACACATATGAAGTGCACAGCTATCAGTTTGAAAATTATTTAAATAATGGACTTTCCTGAAACTATTGAGCAAGAAAGGGCAAGGACCCATAATGAGTGAGAAAAGGCAAGTGAATATTTTGCACTTCTTTAGAAAAAGTAAAGATAAAGTGATGGATATAGCAATAATAGTCAGCTGATCAGTGAATTAGATTTACAAGAGCATCCACAGTCCTCGTCAAACAACATTACAAAGAAAATTAAAAAAGGAGGCGAAAAGAAAAAGGCAAAATATCAACAACATATGACTCAGGCTACCTGAAATTTGGATTTATCCGAGAACTTTGTAGTGGCCTGAACCCAAGCCTTCTTTGTGTTATTTAGCATGAAACCTTGAAATTATGCCGTGAAACCGTCAATACTTAAAATTAACTTGCAATCAAAATTTGATTGAGATGTTCGTCTGCCAACCGCTTTTGCACCAATGATTTTAATAAGGACGTATTTAAATTACGAGGAAAGACAGACGGTTTTTCGAAAGAAAATCATTGGTGCAAAAGCGGTTGGCAGACGAACATCTACAAATGTTTATAACTGTTGATGAATGTATGGAAGAGAAGGATCTCAACCGTCAAGGGGTATCCATGACTATTAAGCAGCACTTACAGTCACTGACATAATATTTTGATTTTTATTACCGAAGGGAAGAAGATCCCAGACATAGAAATATGTAGATAATAGATGTACTTGCATCTAACACTGAAGAGGACAAATTAAGTATAAAGGAAACAGAAAGCCTCATTGATATTTTTTGTTGTTGATGGTTTCAAATTAAAATTCAAGTCCTCTTTATCAAACGCTCATTTCTGGGTCTCTCTCAAAAAATGAATACCCATTACTGAGTGAGAAAGCTATGAATTTTTATTCAATTCTCAACTACATATTTATGTGAAAAAATCTTTTCATCTGTGATAGTAATTAAAGCTCGGTACCCCTCTCGGCTTGAGATCAATGCAGCTCTTCGTCTTGCGGTAAAATGATCGAAACTGAATCTCCACATCATGATGTCAAATATACAAGATCAACCATCACACTAAAAATGTCGTTTTTTTCTTCTTTAAAGAGATTAATTAGGATATATATATATATATGTATATATTTATATATATATATATAGCTAATAAGCTAATAGTATATGTACTATTAACTATATTAAAACTTTTCTGATTATCATGTATGGATGTATTTACAGCACCTTTCTTTTCAATTTCCATGTTAGTGGTCCATGGTCCACCAAATAAAAAAGGGTACATTTAGTGTTCCATGAACGCCTAAAGGTTGGGGACCGCTGTTCAAGGATCTTTCGTCAGCTAAAGATCTAACCACAGCCGCTCTAGTCCTATCTACATCCTGTTTAATTGGGTCGTGCTCGACAGCTTCTAGCGTCTTTCACCATGTTTAAAAGCATGGTTACGAGCATCTTAGCAGTAGATGGTATTTGCCTCGGTAGTTTTTACATTCTGTTTGGTCTTCCTTTTCGGATATAAAGACAATTATAGATGCTTTCCAGTCATCGGGAGCGTCTTCGTTGTCTTAGACATCTCTAACAAGTTCATAGAGCTCATTTGCTGTTGAATCGGGCAAAACTTTCAGCTCCTCACTAGAGATGTCTTTTATTCTAGATTTTCTGCGGATCAAAAGCAATTTGATTGTCTCGATTAGTTCATCCCCAGTTAGTGGGTTCGTACACACATTTCAATAAAACTGGTTTGCTGGCGGGTTGAGTGAGGCTATGGGATATTAGTACCCGCAATTAATAACTCCCAGTGTTAGCAAATCTGCGAAGTGTCCCCGCCATCTTTTGACATTTTCCTCTTGCTTGTGAGCATTTTATCGTCATTCGATCTGAGCAAAGGGGTGACAGATTACTTAGTTTCCCGTTGGTTGGCTGTTTGGTCCAATTGGATAGGTAAGAACCTATGTGAAGCCTATCTTCCATGTATAGGATTATGCAAGGATTTGAGTAATTGGGTTTGACGAATAAATATTTAATTACATTTTAAGGACTGTTCATACTATTTTTGAAAGTATTTGATGACGGCATCAGGGTGAAGAACCTCTTAAACTAGTGGCATTTGAATCTTTCAAGGGCTCATGGTTTGAAAAAGTCTAGTTAACAGCCCCCGATTGTCGGCACAAAAGAAAGATCAGTTGTCTAGTGTCTTCTGTTAGCTCACTAGTATTTTAGTGAAGGTCCTGGGAAGACAAACTTTCTAAAATGACGATCTACGACGGGCAATTCAGAACCTGCGCAAAAAAAAAAAAAACAGTAGCGCATCCCTCAAAATAGCTAACTAAGGGTCGAACAAGAAATCGAAACCATTGTCAAACCTGGCGTATATGAAGATCTAGAAGCCTCTATACCTAAAAGCAGACTCTACAGCCTCGCCTTAAGTATTTATCGCATATCCTTATGGAAGCTCTAAAATCTTCATAGGTTTTAGTGATCTGAAAGCTAGATCTGGAGTTACAGACCCCTCTTTCGTCAGTCATGTAGAAGAACTCGTTTTGAATGTCTGTAACGCGAAGTATTTTATTATTTTTGACAAATCAGTCAAACAAAGTTGAAGTACCCCAAGGTTCAATTCTTGGCCCTCTGTTGTTTTTAGTTTATGTTAATGATACTAGTAATTCAATTGTAGTCCTAGGGCTCATTAAACTCTTCGCTGATGACACAGCCCTTATTTTTTCTGGAATTGATGAAGATAGTGTTAAACATCATTTAACTCTTGCATTTGATAGACTAGTAGCATGGTTCAAGCCAAATAGGCTAGCTCTGAATACTGTAAAACCTAGATTTATAGTACATATATATATATAGTATACAGTATATACGTTCATCACGGACAGATATACGGATATCACATGTTGATATTATTCGTTACCTAGGTGTGCTAGTTGACTCGAATTTAAGTTGGAAGCCACATATTAATAGTGTAAGATTGACGCTTGAAAGGAGCATAGGTGTTATGCATCGTATAAAATAATGAAATTTCACCTCTAGAAGCTATGCATTCTACTTATTTCGCTTTCATTCTTACCTAGATTACTGTCCACTTGTTTACTTGAATACTTTCAGATCTCATTTTATTCCACCCCAAATGCGACAAAATAAGGCACTTCATACTTTAAAATGTTTTCTTCCTTCCCCAGGGTCTTTTCCAAGTAAGTCCTCGACAAAGAATTTATACTCTTTATTAAACATTCTTCTTGTTGAACTGGCAGTTACTTTTCATTCATTATTGTTCAAAGTTAAGCATAATCTCCTGACACTGTCTTTCTATTTATTTTCTTCTGATTCGTTCCCAGTTGCTGTGCCATCTTCAGACTGAACTCACAATGTACGAAGACTGTAATTTTAGAGAGGTCTCGCTTTTCTCTAAGGAACAGTATGGTTGTTGCATGGAACCGATATGAGGCTGCTTTCGATCTTGATTTGTCGTTTGAATTTTCAAAAAATAAGTTAAAACCCCTCTTTTTTGACTGTTATTAGCTATTTTACTTATTTTTTTTATTCTTAATGATCAGTTCTTTTCGGGGGAGGGGGGTCTTGATTTTCCTCTTGTTGGGTGTCTGCCGTGGTGTAGTGAGTAATTCATATTATGTCTGTTTTTTTCTTCCATCTTGACCATGTCTTTCTTTGATTGATTATCCATTCATTTCTTTAATTATTTATTTCTTCAGTTGTTTCATCACTGAAACATGATCTTGTCTCTCTTACAGGCATTTGTATATTTATTATGATTCAAGATTTCAAGATTTAACAACTTTACTAAAAATGATTTATGCCAGCTTGACGACCGGTTACAAATAAAGCACATATATGCTTGAAAAACGCAACCAGTACACATTTACTAAATTATAAAACTAACCAAATCATCACTGAAAGAAACACAAATAAAGAACAATAAAAAAAGAGATAATAACAATAATTATTGAATAATAAATTATGAAAAAAATAAAATAAAAAAAAATAAACAGAAAAATAAATAAATAAATAGCAAAAAAATAATATAATAAAACGAATATATTAATAACAGAACAAAAAACAAAATTACTTAATTTTTCCTCTCTCGTCTTCCAGCCCCACACTCACCAACCGCCCGTAAGGAGATGCTTCTTTAACCGGTTTTTAAACTGAGGGACACTTTCCGCTTCCCGAATTGAGTCTGGAAAAGTATTCCAGACCACCGGACCCGAGTGCCTTGCCACATGGCTAGAACGAACCGTACTTCTTGGCTCACTTACCAGGTCTCCAGCATTTCTCGGAGCATACCCATGATAAAATTAGTTAAAACGAAAAAAATTACTAAAAACATCAGGTGCTAAACCATTCAAACTCTGAAACACAAAAATACCAATCTGAAAATCTCTAATGTGACCTACATTCAAATTTCCTAAAAATCGACCCTGTACTTAAAACTCCTGTATCATACTTACCAATTAATCTCACTGCTTTATTTTTCTGAATCTCCACTCGTTTAAAATTGCATGTAAAATTACTAGCCCAAATCATACATCCATAATTTATATACGGCGCAATCAAAGAATGGTATAAAAGAACTAAAATATGAGAAGGTAAAAAATGTTGAAAACTTCTTAAAATCCCAAGGCAACGGGCTACCTTGCACGCAACCACATCACCGTGTCTTCTCCAGCTGAGGTTCTGATCGAGAATGAATCCTAGGTAACGCACTTCCTCAACCCGCTTTAGTACATCACCATTTATTGCTATTTCACTGCGAAGATTTGGATATACACCAGTCTGACTAAAAAGAATATAGTTATTCTTCGCCGCGTTAATGCTAAGTAAACTAATGCCTACAAAGTCACTCAACCCTTGCAGAGCTCTGTTTGCTTTCTGGACCAATTCTTCAAGAGTCTTCGCTGCCACAACAAGTGCTGTACCGTCAGCGAAAGATGTCATAGACGCTCCAGGAATATAAAACTGCATACTGTCAACATACACTAAATACAACAGGGGTCCTAAGACGGAACCCTGGGGAACTCCACAAGAAACAGGGAAAAACTTAGAAAACTTCTCCCCTAGATTCACCCTAACTGACCTACCATTTAAATACGACCTAAACAAATCCAAACATCTCCCTTTTACACCCAAATCCCTTAATCTATCCAATAAAATACTAAAATCAACGGTATCAAACGCTTTTTTAAAATCTATAAAAATACTAATACAATATTCACCCTTTTCCAAAGCTAAATTAACATTTTCTAAAAGATGTTGTACAGCATGCGAAGTCGAATGGCCCTTCCAGAATCCAAACTGGTCATCATACAATGCATGCAGGCTCGTGAGGTTATCATAAAGTCTTCCATGGATAACTTTTTCATAAACTTTTGAAAACACTGGCAAAATAGAAATAGGCCTCCAGTTTGATATATCCATTTGAGTGCCCCCTTTGTAGAGAGGGAGAATTTTTGCTGTTTTCAATAATTTTGGAAATACTCCCTTCTCCATTGATAAATTTATTAGGTGCACTAGCACAGGAACAATGTACACCAGAATTGATCGAATAGTCTTCAGGTTAACACCATCTAACCCGGCACTGTTGGATCCAATCGAGCTGACGATCTTTGTTAATTCATATGAATCACAGGGACAAAATTCCATTTCCGTTCCCTCACACCTCCCATCAGCACACGAGTTGCCACCAACAAGAGCTTCGGAATTTCTAGTTTCCGCTGGTATCTTCGTTCCAATGTTAGTAAAATAATCACACAACACTTGTCATACAGCTCTTGTATATCCTCTACAACCATTCCTTAAATTTAAATTCGAGGGTATTGAGTTCTCCGACGCTCGCTGACCAGTTCATTAATAACTTTCCAAGTTCTTTTCAGATCAGCTTTATTTTCCTCAAAAAGTGCCGAGTAATGTTGTTTTTTTTTGCTTTTCAGTGAGTTCGCCATATTCCGAAGCTGTTTAAAATGAGCATTATCTTCCTCCTTTGAAGATCTCAGATATCCTGAAACGCACTGTCACGCTGTTCAAATAAGTTAACTAGCTCTTCATCTGCCCATGGTTTTCTCGGCGTATTTGGTCTCTGTCTGAGTGTCTTCAGCGGACAAGTTTTGTCATATGCAGTAGTTATGATGCTACTAAATTGCTCAAAAGCTTCACAGGGGTCATTCTGATTCAATACAGATTCAAAACATGTTGCACTTATTTCTTCTTTAAACTTCCGAATGTTTTCAGGCTTGATCTCTCGAACAGTTTTTTTTGCCTTTTCTGCCGTGACACTTGTAAATCTAAACTAAATACCACTGGAAAATTATCTGATGCCGAATTCACTACAATATTAGAAAACGCCTTTCTGATATACTTTGAAGAGACAAACATATTGTCAATCAGGGTAGCAGAGTGGTCCGCGATCCTAGTACGAATTGTTACAGTGGGAAAAAGATCATTAGAAACCATAAAATTAAAAAAATCTAAATTACAACTACCTGTAGATAAAAGATCAAAACTAAAATCACCCATACATATTAACTCTTGCTGTGACTTCTGAACTATCATTAGAAGACTTTAAAAACCTTCTGTGAATTTCTTCCACGACGAACTTGGAGGTTTATAAACTATTGGTAGGATAATTTTTCTCACACCAAGCCTCATACCAATCTCAATTTCAATAGAAAGTGTTTCTACCTTACCTTCTCTCCAGACATCAAGATCCTCCCTGGGCTTCCATTTAAGTGAATCACTTACTATCAAACCGAGTCCGCCACGGTTCATTGAAGCTCTAGCCCAGATAGCCCGGAAAATTAAAAGACGAGAGAGAACTATCCTGACTCAAAAATGTTTCAACAAAGGGCCATAACATGGAGATTCCTACACTTCAAAAGAAAATCAAATATCTCATCATACGAAGAAGTAAGGTGGCAGTTCCACGAACACGCATTAAAACAAGCATTTTGCATAATTCCAAGATAAGAAGAATCACAATATTTACTAAACTGAAAAGGTCTATAACTCACTGTAGACTCTTCATTCGCCAAATCCGAAAATAAATAACTATCAATATCAAACGGGCAACTTTTCAACTGCCTCAGCCTCGATGCGGTACCTATTGGTACATGACACATTTTTATATCTAATAAACACTTTCATGACCTTCATTGTGAGAAAAAAAATAATAATAATAAAAGACAAAAAAGGCGCAGCTGAGCTCTCGGAACAGATAAATAATAATAAATGAAAAGAGAACAAAACATTGACAAACAATAAACTAAAACTACAAAATAACCACAAGCAACTAAAAGCAATCCGCCAGTGACCGAATCCTGCGAGCAGTCCTCCGAATCCTGCGACCAGACATTTCGCACTCCAAAACTATCCCTTGTCGTATTCAGAAAGTCCCGACAGCGTTTCGCTAGGGCCTCAGAGACGAAAATGCCAGATTTAGCAAGATTAGTTTTGCTTTTGAAAACCTTCTTTGCCATTTCGCTACTTCCCAATTTCAGAAACACCGGTGCAACATCTCTTTGGCCTTGTGCAGTAGAATTATTTAAACTCTAGCGGTAAATACTCTGAATGTCATTTTGCGAAAAACCGGTGACTCCCATTTTCTGTGTTATGATATTCATAGTTGTTACTTTCAAATCTTCACCCGGTAAATGCTTCACACCGTTGAAAACTAGGCTATCTAGAAGCTTTTCTTGTTCAAAATCATCTATTCTACTTTCCATCTGTTCCACGCGATTTTCCAACCCTTGAACTTCTGCTTTCAAACTTTTTTATGACTGTAATATGCTCTGAAACTTTGCTGTAAACTCAAGAGACACTGAGACATAGATTTCACTAATTATCGTCTCGCACGATTGCTTTAGGGAATCCCCACTTTTCTGTTGTTTATCCCCGCACTTTTCTAAAACCTTCTCAGTAATTAATTCCGTCATTGATTTTTGCGTTCTTGCAATCTCATCCTCGCTAGCAACAATTCTCTCCAACAGCTGAGATGACGAGTTCGCTGGCTCGCTGATTTCAAGCGCAGCGTGCGATCTGCTTTGTTTGTAGATTTCGGGAGAATTTTTAGCTTCTTCAACCGCAAGCTTTGCTCCTTTTCCCGTTTTTTGCGACGCTTCCTTTATATTATCTTCATACGATACTAAACTTTTTTCAGTGAGCCTAATTTCCTTGTGATCTCCGTAGCAGAAAACAATGAAGTTTTCTCGGCCTTTGCTATCTTTAACGATCCGAAGGACTCTGACTGGCCATAACGGGAATCCTTGGAAATGAGCTACGGCTAAATCAAACTTTTTAAAGGACATCGTGAAGATACAAACGAGAAAAAATCCAAAATCACTTATCTTTTACTGAGCAGGTCCACAGATGGTATTGGCGATCACCTTCATGGCTGGTGACCCGATGGACCCTGGAGACCTGCACACATTTATTCCATCGTACTCTGGCATCCATAGCAACAGTTATAATATTATCCAATTATCCAAAGCAAATTGTTCACTGCTCCTTACAGTATATTTGAAAAAAACTAAGTTTTCTAAAGAGTTAAAGAGGCTGAGTCACAAGTTCGTATCTTAAAACGTACAGGGATTAGGAGGTACAGTTGGGGGGGGGGCTGCCGCCCCCCAAACCCCTCACCTTTGCAGCCTCTTTTGTTAAGATTTGTATTTTGGGGGTCTACCACCCCCCTCAACCCCCGCTTTTTCCCTTGCAAAGAAATGCTTTGCAACACGACCGAAGTCTGCTTGAATTTTTTACCGTAAGAAAATCCTTTTGCATCTCTTTGATTAGCAGTACTGAGCCTGTTTGCTGGATTTTTTACAGGAGATTTTTCCCTAACCGATAACAAGCTATAATGTGATGAGCTTGGTACGACTAACTGATTGCAGGCTGCAGGACTTAAAGAACCTTAACAAAAGAGGCTGCAAAAGCGGGGGGTTTGGGGGGTGGCAGCCCCCCCAACTGTACCTCCTAATCCCTGTACGTTTTAAGATTCAAACTTGTGACTCAGCCTCTTTAACTCTTTAGAAAACGTAGTTTTTTTTCAAATAATTTGTGCACGTTTTTGTACAGTTTATTACTTATTATCGCTTGACTAACCGTTAGCAGATCGTGTCAGGAGTTAAACTTGGGGGCTGCCGCCCCCCAAACTCCCCGCTTTTGAAGATTCTTGTGTTAAGGCTTTTAATTCCTGAATACTCAAATCAAATGCACAGTAAGATTTTCTTTTTTCAACTTTTCTTCGAGCATGCGGTTATACGGCATGTTATCAAAGCAGTAGAGACTTACCTGTAAGCTGAAGGCCGACTGTGATATTCTTCTGGAGACGCCTACTGAGCCGAAGGATTTAATAGATTGGATTTAAAAAAGAAACTGAGTTTCTTTTTTAAACTTTAAATTTAAGAGATACTACTTTAAATTCAATATAGAATAAATTTACTCTGACGGGGATTCGAACCCGGGTCTTACGCATGACAGACAGGAATAGTGACCACTGTACTATCAGAGACTCTTGGTAAATTATTTTTAGTCTGTGCAATCCATTTTCGACGCAAGCAAATACAAAGTAAGATTTTTGTTTTTTGACAAAATAAACTTTTGGGAAAGAGCTGGAATTTTTGGAAGCTTGCAGTCGGTCTTGTCAGGTTAAGAGGACTATTTTGATCTAATTTAACAATGAAATACTATGCTTTTAGGAATTTCAAAAATTAACATGGGCTCTTATAGGAAAACGAGGTTTTACGTAAATGTAAACTCGGGGGATAATTTTTTCGGTCTGAAAATATCAAAAGGCCCTAACAGGTTGAATTCCGCTTCGAATGAGTCCTTATTCACCCGGATCCGTTGCCAACTGTGGCCTGTAGGCGTGGCTGATAAAAAAAAATTGATGAACATTAAGAGGCTATATTTGGTTTTTGGAAAACAGGGAAAGAGTGATCGGATTGAGTTAATTTGGAGGATCAGCTCCCGGGCCCCAGAAAAGCTTATCCTCTAAATTTCAGCCCGATCGGACAACGTTAAAGGGGGGCTGTGGTGGGAGGGTCGAAACTTCTGGCCCACTTTCCCCCATGAAGATAAAGTCAGAGGGGGGGGGTGAAATTTTGCATGTTTCTTAGTTTGAGCTTAGGCTACAAAATGCGATCACCACCGTCTCTCTGCGACCGCTAGGATCGGAAATCGCTTAACATTGTGGTGGGTCGCCTCTTTAAAGAGGCACAAGTGCGCCTCCTTGATTGTACACAATTTCACTTGTTGCGCAATGAAATTAATATCAAAACAACAATCCTCTTTGAAAACTGGCTGAACAATATAAACTGGTTTAGATCTTAATAGGTCAAAGACTGAAACAAGACTGAATGTATGTTATGTATATATAATAGAAAAATAGATTAACCTGATCCTATATAGTAGGCTATACCAGAATAATAAGTCAAACTAATTTTATTTATGTTTGTTGTTTTAATTGTTATTTCGTCTAACAATAACTTCAATCTGTTTAGTTTATGTCGATGATGTTGCGATCCCTACTTTTTTTTACACTATCTGGTTAGGTTCTAGCTAAGACATGCATCCCCTCCCTCTTTCACAGATCAGCAAACCGTTGTGTTTATTATTGCAAAATACATTCATTTTTCTGCTAAATTATTTATGAATATCTACCCCAAATCCCTTGACTGAGAAGAACATAACCACGGTTAAGGTAGTACGCAAAGTAGGTCTATTAGTTTTTCAAACTAACCTTAAGCTTTCTTTCACACAAGCTTTCAAGTAATGCATTTCTGCAAGCACTTGGGCAGTTATTGGAGAGTCTCTTGATGGTAGTACCCTCTCAATCTCTTCGTGGAGCTTTTCCTGCTTTTCTGGATTCTTAGCAAGGTGATAAAACAAAAAAGATGTCGTGTGAGATGTCTGCAATGAAAATAGTTTCAGGTAAACCCAAATTAGAAAAAAAATCAAATAAAACCAAAAACAAAGGATTATTAAGAGAAGAATTCAAACGTTGCGAAAAAAAAAATTTCAAATTTGTTTTTTTGTTCCATTTGGACAAAATTTATACTTGGCTGGTCACTTATCGCTCCCTCGCACTACCTTCTGCAAAATCATCTAGCCTCCTTAGCCTAATTTCATTGAAAAAAAGTTTTTTTTTTTAAATTCCTATTCGTTTCTCCAATCATGCCGGAGAACCCTCTTCCTGAAAAATTCTTTCCGTAAATAACCCAGCCCCCGAAGTGGAAAGTTTACTTGAGGAAAATTACCCAGGGAAATATTCATCTCATAAGAAATTCCTCCATGGATAATTTCTCCCTCGGACAATCCATACCCACCAATGGAAAAAATCCCTCAGATTTTTCTAACCCCATTAAAAATTTTCCCCAAAACACCTCCTTATGTAAAATTGAGTCGTCAAATAGAAAGTAGGACAAATAAAAAAAATTTTGTATAGGAATTATGGTGAATTCACCCCGCGTAAAATTTACCCTGGAAATTCCCCCCCCCCCCAAAAAAAAAACATCCCTCCCATCAGAAACCTTTCCCTGTAGAATATTACCCCTGAATAAAATTCTTCCCCCCCCCACCCCTAAAAAATTTCTGTATACATCATAATAAAAAATTCTATATGTAAACGACTGACACATTTCGTAGCTTATAGCCCTTTTCACAGAGGCTGAGAGGGGTCAAGTCACCCTTAGAGGCAGAGTTATAGGACTTTTCAACAATGTTGAACAAATTGGCTATCTCAAAATTTTGATCGGATGACTTTAGGGAAAAATAGGGCGTGGGAGAGGGGATAGTTACCATTCAATCTTTTTGGTCACTAAAAACGGACATTATAACTTTTAATTTCCGTTCGAATGATCCCTTTCCCGATCATCCAGCACCATTAGTTCGATACGATCAAAACTAGTGAAAAAACACACAAAAAATTATTTATTCTTTTCATGAGTGATGATGTCGAGTCATTTCTCGAACGTTTTGGGACATGTTCATTCGGACATATAAGGTTTTATGCATCAGATAGTTTACGGTACCAACCCCACTCAAGAATTACGCTGCGTAAAACTCGAAAACAAACCGGTTTCATCTGTCTCTTTTAAGAGACAATTAGCTTACGCTAAGTGAAAAACAAGTAACGGGTGGCATAATACATTAGACTTTTATATTTTGGGCTATATTATTCCATATTAGGGGTGGGGTGGGGGTAAAATACTTGTACAGCATGAACTTAAAAAAAATTATTCTTACTTCATAATATGCAGAATGATTGTGGCTAACACATTTTGCACGCAGACCTTCTTTACTTTACCCCCAGTCCCCCTAATGTGCAAATATATAGCCAAATTCATTTCTAAAGTATTATATTTTCACCATGTTTTGGTATTTTTCATTAGGATTAACCTAGCTTCACTTCTTGAGCGGGGTCGCTCTAACAGAAATGTACCGATTTTTCTTATTACATCCATTGGCTAGACTTTATTCGACATACGACATACGCTAGTATTATCATCTTTCCATTTTTTTTTCAGGTTTGCGTCCATTTTTTAATCCTAGCGATATGCAGGGTATTAGACCAGTGTATTTATGTTTCTTGTAAATACCTTTTATATCTGCCTCGTTGGTTTAGAAAACTTAAGATATTTTTAATGCTTAGAGCAACTGGTATATCATAGACAGTGCCATAGAGCTAAGTAAAGAACGATGTTGGCACAATGTATTATTTATTTTTTGTTCAGACATGCACATCGTATCGAAAGAGTTGGCGTAGGAACTTCAAAAAGCGCTTATTCGATTAGAAATTGAAAGGAATAGTGCCCTTTTTAATAGTCGAAAGTGATTGGATGGCAACTAACACCCCTCCCGCTCCCACCATTTCCCTAAACACATTCAATCAAAATTTTGAGATTACTATTTTGTTCAACGTAGTTGAAAGGCCAATAAGTTATGTATTTGAGGATTACAACCCCCCTACAGAGTTCAGGGCAAGGGTTGTAAATTATAACCTGGGGGCATATAAGGTTTATATAGAAAGGGTGATCATATACACTTCGGAGGGTGCTGATTGGATTGCTAATCAGAAGTTTAGTGCCTTTTATGAGATTCCGAGTGATGGGAGGGTGGATACCGCCCCCCTTGTATTTTCCGTAAGTGTGTCTGATAGAAATTTTAAGATGGTCATTTGGTGTCGTAGGAACTTCAAAAAGACTCATTCGATTGTAAATTGAAAGAGCTAGTGTCCTTTTTAATAGTCGAAAGTAATTGAAGGGCAACTAACACCCTTCCCACACCCATCATTTGCCCAAACACATCCAACTGAAATTTTGAGAGGACAATTTTGTTCAATGTATTTGAAAGTTTCAGAAATTATGTCTTTAAGAATGACAACCTCCCCCCCCCAACCTCAGGGCAAGGCTTGAAAGTAATTGCCTGGAGGCATATAAGGTTTATAAAGAAAGGGGGATCGTATAAACTTTGGAGGGGGCTCATTGGATTGGTAATCAGAAGTTCTAGTGCCCTTTTTAAGATTCAGGGTGATTGGAGGGTGGATACCCCCCACCTCATATTTTCCCTAAATGTAACTTAAAGAAATTTTGAGATAGCCATTGTTGTCATAGAAACTTTGAAAAAGGCTCATTCGAATGGAAATTTAAGGGGCTATTGCCTCATTTAATAGTCAAAAGTGATTGGGGGGGGGGGGAATAACCCCCCTCATCTCCCACCATTTCCCCAAACATATTCAATCAACATTTTAAGATGCCATTTTGTTCAACTTAGTTAAAAGGTCCGAAAATTATGTCTTTGAGGATGACAACCTCCCCCCACCGTCCTCAGGGCAAGGGTTGCAAGTTATGCCCCAAGTGCATATAAGTTTTTTTTGTAGAAAAGGTGGTCGTATAAACTTTGGAGGGGCTCACAGGATTGGTAATCAGAAGTTCCAGCACCCTTTTCAAGATTTAACGTGATCGGAGGGCAAATACCCCCTTCTCTGACACCTCGTATTCTCCCAAAGTGCATCTGATAAAAATTTTGAGATGGCCATTTGTTGTCGTAGAAACTTCAAAAAGGCTCATTCGATTGGAAATTGAAATGACCTTCTTTAATAGTCAAAAGTAATTGGAGGGTAAAAAGTCCCCCCCCCTCACCCAACAATTTCCAAAAAACACGTCTATCCAAAATTTTGAGATAGTGATTTTGTTCAGTGTAGTTGAAAAGTCTGGAAATTATGTCTTTGAGGACGATACCCCCCCCCCAAGAGCCCTCAGCTTAATTGTTATAAGTTATGACTAAAGGGCATACAAGGTTTAATGGAAAGGGTGGTCGTATAAACTCGGGAGGGGCTCATTTCAAAATCAGAGGTTTTATTTCCCTTTTTCAGAGTCAAAGTGATCGGAGGCAGATACCTCCTCCTCCCAACCCTCCCCCCTTTACGTTTCATTTTACACAAATAAATCCGATAAAATATTTTAGATAGCCATTTGTTCAAAAATAGTCCAAAGATCTTATAATAAGTCCTTGTGGATGGACAGAATTCCCCAAAGTCTGGGGGTAGGGGTTGTAAGTTATGCCCCATGGGCATATAAGGTTTCTTACGGAAGGGGTGGTCGTGTGAATTTTAGAAGAGGTTCATTTGATTTGAAATGTATAGTTCTAGTAGCCTTTTAAAAGATTAAAATATTGTAGGAGGGGACAGCCCCTTTCAAATAGGGAATAATTTCTGTTCGTTTTAAGTTTTAATATCACTTCTTATTTTCAGTTAAGAAAAGTTGTTTTTTATTTAATTTCTTAACGTTTTTGAATTAATGCAGCTTTGATTTTGGCTCAATATGCATGAATAATCAAAATGAAATTTATATATTAATTTTACTTTTTCTTTTTGCTAAATGGATTTCTCGAAATTTTGCTCTGGGGTACCTTACGAATTAACTTACATAACGAACTTCAATATTTGTATATCTTTATTAAGTATATTAGGGAGTTCGCCCCCTAGTCAGTACCTCGCTCTTTACGCTAAAGTTCAAATTTTGTTCTAATTCTTAAAGAATGACCCCTTAATCACAAAGGCCGTTAATTAGAATAAATAGATTTGATGAAAGTACAAAAAAAACTTTAGCGTAAAGAGCGAGGTTTTGACTAAGGGGTGAACCCAATCATTTACGATTGGAATAGAGTAGAAATATATCTGGCCTTTGGAAGGCATAGAGGTTTTGAGCTCTACTCATGACTATTTCTCCTCATTTTGAGTTTGACTCGGTTATTTATTGTAATTTCTGTTCGTTTTGGGTTTCTTTTACTTATCGATGCTGACTTGTGGTAGTTTTACGCTTGGTAGATTATTTTATTTTATTTTTTCGCATTTTTGGTTTAATTGAGTTCTTTACTTTTCTTTGAAATTTTGTGGAAAATTGTTTTTGGAATGAATTAATGTTCTATAATAAGCTGCATTCCAAGTTAAATGAAGTGGCTTTCTTTAGGCTTTCGTTAGGTTCATTTCACCTTTTTGTTCGATTGTTATGATTTCCACTTATTTGTTTTTGTTTGTGTTTTTTTTTACTTAATAGTGTCATGGGGATTTTTCTTTTCTATGTATTTTTTATTTTGTTTTTGATTTGTTACTTTACTTTATCACCATAATAGTAGGTCAATAACAAATTATTATCAGCATTAATGTATTTGGATAAGTTGAAGTCCAAGTTGAGAATACCAAGAGGTTTACCTGGTTAAGTCATTTTCATCCTCTTGTGTGGTTATTTTGGCTTGTCTAAAGAAAGTTTTTTTTTGGGGTGAGTTAATCGCAATTCTTGCATGAATTTAGACATGTTTATGTGTATACATTACTTCATGTATATGTATGTTCATTTCTTGTGTTCATCTTTGTCCCTTTTCTTGTATTAATTTAAAAAACTTTTTCCACAAAATAAGTTTTTCAAAGAAAAGTAAAGAAATCCATTGAACAAAAAATGAGCAAAAATAAAATCAAATAATCTACCAGGCGTAAAACTACCACAAGTCAGCATCGATAAATAAATGAAACCCAAAACGAACAGAAATTACAATAATTAACCGAGTCAAACTCAAAACGAGCAGAAATTAACATAAGTTGGGCGCAAAACCCCTATGCCTTCCCAAGGCCAGAAAAAAATTTGCACTTTACTAAAAAAATATAAATGTTTTTATTTTTATAACTTTAATAAATCAAATAATATTAACATTTTGATTACTAAATATCAGTAAGCTATATGTATATTAAACTGACAATGCACATTCATTTGTATTTTTTCAG